>JACXGK010005206.1:0-34141 GCA_016801125.1 Novumbra hubbsi | reverse complement strand
CCAATCGTTGATGAATGTCACGAAGAATGAGTATGGAAACATGATGGTCCTTAGATAAGATTACAGGATGTTTAGTTTCCTCTGGCATTGATGATCTACTCAAACGGCCTCCAACTCTCAAGAATCCGTCTTCCAATACTGGATCTAATTTGTACAATTGACTATCCTTCTTGACACTTACAGCACCAGATTCCAATACTGCAATTTCCTCTTTGAACCTTTGAGCTTGCACAAAACAAAATATTGCCTTTTCTGCTTTGACATAGTCTTCAAAATACAAAAACATTGCCCATTGAGTGTGGTTTTAAAGTTGTGCATTTTCTTCGCTACTTCCGTCCTTTGACCTTCATGGTCCTTTTCGTTGATGCAAACAGCAACATGAATCTCCTTTCTTGTCTTTCGCAGAAGTAAAAGACATTGCTTGATTCTGAGAAACCAGGCTTCAGCAGTTTTTAATTTTAACCAGGTGGAAAAATAGTTGATAAAACGGTAAGTGTGATTGTCTGTGTCAGAAGCAATTATATTGACTGTAAGTTCTCATTTGACTTTTGGGTCGTCAGCAGCAATCCCATGAAATTCTAGGTCAGACTTAGGCCATACCTCCTCTGACCTAGACCTAATACCTCCTCTGACCTAGAGAGAAATTCTGGTCCATGAAACCACCTTTTGCTTGTCAGTAAGCTACTGGCCTTCATCCCTCTTGATACATCATCAGCTGGATTCTCCTTAGAACAAATGTATCTCCATTGCTCAACATTGGTATTTTCCATTATAAATGATGTTCTATTTGCAACAAAAGTATGAAATCGCTTCGTTTCATTGCAGATGTATTGAAGTACTGTTGTACTATCTGTCCAAAAGGTAGATGTTTCCAATTCAAGTTGCAACTCTCTTTGTAGCATCCCATCAACCCTTACTGCAAGAACAGCAGCTGTGAGCTCCATCCGAGGAATTGTGGTCTGCTTCAATGGTGCAACTCTGGCTTTACCCAAGAGGAATGCAACATGCAACTTTCCGTTTTCATTCATCCTCCTCAAATAAGACACAGTACCATAGCCATCTTGACTAGCATCAGAAAAGTGATGTAACTGTGCCCTAATTGGCTTGCCAAAGTTTCTGTACTTTAAACAACGATCCACATTTAACTCTGCCACCTTCCCAAGGTCATTTAGCCAGTCTGACCACTGCTGAGAGAAGAATTGAGGAATTACCTCATCCCACGCATAATGTCTCCTGCACAACTCTTGCAGAATCAGCTTGGCCAAAAGAGTGAAGGATGCCAGAAATCCCAAGGGATCATAAAGTGAACTGACCACCGACAATATACCTCTCCGTGTATGTGTTTTTCTTTTAGGATGGTCCTATACTTCAATTTGTCAGTCTCAACACACCACTGAAGTCCAAGTGCCCTCTCCAATGGCCTTATCCATGTCCAGCTCTTTAACTTCCTCTACTCTTCTTTCCTGTGGAATTGATAATAGAACTGCTCGACTGTTACTTATCCACTAGGAGAGATGAAATCCCCCTTTATAGCAGAGAGCAGTTAAGTCCTTCACCATTTGTATTGCCTCTTTCTCAGAAGGCAAGGACTTCAAACAATCATCCACGTAGAAATTGTGCTTGATGGTACTCACCACGTCTGTGGAAAACAGAGACTGGTTATCATTTGCTGTTTTTCTCAGTGCATAATTTGCACAGCTTGGTGATGAAACCGCTCCAAACAGATGTACAGTCATCCGATATTCAACTGGAGCGGTCTTGATATCGCCATGAGGCCACCACAAAAAACGAAGAAAGTCGATGTCCTTTTCTGAAACTTTGATCTGATGGAACATGACCTTAATATCAGCCATCAATGCTATGGGTTCCTTTCTGAATCTAACAAGAACTCCAATAAGGGAGTTAGTGAAATTCGGACCCTGTAGAAGTTGGCAGTTGAGTGACGTCCCTTTGTACACCGCTCCACAGTCAAACACAACTCTTATTTTTCCTTTCCTAGGGTGATATACTCCATGATGCGGAATGTACCAGACTTTTCCATCACTTCGATTCAATTGGTCCTTCGGCACAACCTCAGCATAGCCTTGACCGATCACTTCACCAAGAAAAGTTGTGTACTCTTCTCTGAACCTTTCATTCTTTCCAAACTTCCTTTTTAGGCCCATGAGGCGCTGTTCTGCAATGCAGCGGTTGTTTGGTAAGATGGGACTTTCATTCTTAAATGGTAAATCAAAAGAACAATGACAGTCTTTCAATACTGAGGAGGTGCGCATAACATTAATAAATTGAAGGTCCTCCCTTGACAATTCAGCCTTTTCTTCTGATGTATTCTCATTGAAGTCCTGGTTATACTGCCAAACCATCATTTCCTCTAAGTGCGCGATAGAGATTCTATTGGTGGTTATGGTAAAGCAGCTATTCATGTTCCTGCTATCATTACCACCTCGAAGTGGACCATTTAGAACCCATCCCACTTTGGTTCTTACTGCATAAGGTCCATTTTCTTGACTTAATGATTTAGCAGGGCTCTTTTACCTTTGGAGCATTTGTTCCAATGTCAGAGTTGATTTGTTGAAGTTTGACACCACCGAAATATGGCCATTGATCCACATCATGCTGCCTGGGAATGTTGAGCTTGGATACAGGCATGCGCCTTTGGGTGAAAACATCAGGCAAGTCAATAAAGTAATTGTTGTCCAACCCAGACACTTCCAGACCGGATACTACGTGACTAGCAATGATCTTCTCATGCCCCATGGTACGCAACAAAATATTAGTTATTCGTTTCCTCATGTTCAACCGTTGTACCAAACTTTCTGTGCAGAATGTGCCTGAACTTCCAGAGTCCAAAAACGCATATGTTTGTAATATTTTATCACCCTCTTTGCTCTTGACTTGGACTGGTACAATAGAAAATATGCAATCGTCCTCATTACCGGCCCCAATATGACCACATGTCTGAGGTAGAGCAGCTACATTTCCAATTACTTGCTCCTTATACTGTTCCATTTGTTCTGAGGATGTTCTTTCATCCTGATGTTCAATGTGGAGAATTCCCGGGTGCCTTTGGCTACACGCATCACAATTTAACTGAAATTTGCAGTCTTTGCTAATGTGGCCCACCTTTAAGCAGCCGAAACAAATTCCCTTCTCCTTAATGAAGTAAATCTTTTCCCTGTGCACTTTCCCTTTGAACTGTGTACACTTGTCCAGTAAATGACCACTTTTTACAGAACAAACAGCTTTGAGTAGTAGAAGGGGAGGAGTATGCCTTTTTTTCCATCCAGTCTGACTTCGCCTTTCCTTCTATTGCAATAACCTTTGTGGCAAAACGGTATCCTTTATGTCTTTTTAGATCTTTTATCTGATAGGGAGTCAAGCCATTATTTGAATAAGCAAGTTGTACATCCTGAATATTGCCAAACAGTGGATCTGAAGCAATTCTAACTTGCTTTTCTATAAATTCAACCAAATCATTGAACATCGCCCTCTGACCTCGTCGCTCCTGCAGGTCACAGGCGATGCTTCTCCACCTCTCCCGAAGTTTATAGGGCAGCTTTAGGAAAAATGTTCTCATGTTGGTTGGCATGTCCAACTCTCTCATGTATAATATTTGCTCTGTAATATTACAACACCCACGAAGAGAGAAAATGCCTGTAATGCGTTTACATCGTCACCTTTAATAGGTGTCCAGCTGAAGGCTTTGTCCATATAAGCAGAAGCAATCTTCTGTTCATTACCGAAGTGTTCTTTAAGAAGATTCTTGGCTCTTTGATATCCCTGTTCAGGAAGCAGAGGCTGGCAGCTTTGCACGATCTCCTTTGGCTTACCTCTGGTGTATTGTTCAAGAAAGTGCAAGCAGTCATCAAAGTTGTTAGTCTTCTTCTCTACTCCATGTTCAAATGCTTGTATAAAAGCATTGTAGTGAAGAGGATGACCTTCAAACACAGGAATGTGTCTTGCTGGTAGAGTAGATGTAAGATTCTGTTAAACCAATAAAGTTATGTCATTTTGCCTTTGCGTGATACTGCCAATGCCATTCTGACTGACATCCCCTTGTATTGGAGTTTGAGTGCAAGCATGCCCCAATATGTTTCTTTGTAATTGGGTTCGGAACCTAGGCATCGCCTGAGTGTCCTGACTTGGAATTGTTACTTGAATCATGGCATTAGCTCTTTCTGGTTGTAAAGCTTTACTTTCTTTCCGTTCCTTTGGACGAACTACCAGTGGTGGAGCTATAGAGAGCTTTCCCATTTCCTTACGATCCACTCCTTCAGGATGATAGGCACTTGCGTCAGGATTAAGCTCTTTTGTGGGTTGAGCATGAACCCTTTCAACATAAGATGGCATCCTATCAGACACTCTAGAGCCCTTCTGTAACACATTTACCTCAAAAACTTTGATTTTGGCATTGGCTACTGCCAACTCTGTATCCAATGCTAGTTGTTCCAGTTGTCTCCTCAATTGTTCTTGTTGTGCCTCTATTTGTTGCGGTGTGCCTTGACTGTACTTGCGGTCATCCTACTGGCTCCTCATTGTCCAAAAGACAAGATGATGATATCCAAGATGATATCCCAATGAAATACAACAAATTGACTCCTTAATTGTCAATTTCCTCCAATTGCTCTGTAGAGCCAATGGGTTTACTTGTTGGACATGGTTTTTTACTTGTGTAGCGGCTTTCCATTGACCTGTACCAAAGTTGTACGTCCATAAAATGCCACTGAAGCAGCTTTAACACTGACTGAACTTTCTTTGTCTGCGTAAAGCCAAATGTTTTCTTCTTTGAGTAGAACTATTTATTAAAGTCAAGAGACAGGTCAAACATTGTTCCATGTAGCTTTCCTTTTGTTCTAATTACTGTTCTCCTTTCTTAACCTTTTCTTTCTCCTTTCTGCGTTCTACTCATCTGAAGTTCTGTTGTCTTAATGTTCTGATGTTCTGTTGATCTGTTCTGGTGATCTGTTTTGTTCTGGTGATCTGTTTTGTTCTGGTGATCTGGTAAAAAACCATGTGTTTCCTTAGCCAGCTGCTTGCCCTCACCTTAATTACAGGCTTACTTATATAACCTGTGGCTGCATAGTGCCCCTTGTGCCCAAAACAATAAACAACACAACTACAGATAACAAATGGGTAAATGGCTTCTACGTTGCTATTTAATTGGGGTCTAACTGTACGCAAAAATCCTTGTTCAGTATGTACCTTGCATTTTAAGTTACGATTCGGTAAGATTTTGGTACAGTGGAAAATGAGACATGCAAAACCTAACATTTATTAAAATGTATTATGAAGTTAGAATCTTTGCCTGTTGCCACTGTAGTTGATCTGTAATTTCCCCTGGTGGGATACCAGAATGATACAGAAGTGTCCACCTCTGGCTCCGGCTGGTCTTTTGCCATATTTACAAGGCTACTTCAGATGCTAAGTTAGAAATTTTTGTTTTGCACCTAAAAATTATAGGGAAACGCGCTGTACTGAACGGTAAGGTACAAATAGGTGTACCGTTACACCGCAAATATTTAGTAATTAAAAAAAGCCAAAGATCCTTGCATTAAATATAGCAATGTTTATATGTACCCTTGACATGATGAGCACATTTCTGATCCAGTGAAAACTGTAAGCTTTTTTTTTCAGCGGAATGTGCTCTAGATACGATGAACTATGAGGTCCTCAAGGGTCGACCCATCAGAATAATGTGGTCTCAGCGTGACCCCGGACTACGAAAGTCTGGAGTTGGAAACATTTTTATCAAGAACATGGATGAGTCAATCGACAACAAGGCCCTGTATGACACATTTTCTGCCTTCGGAAATATTCTTTCTTGCAAGGTATTGTTGACATTATACAGATTACATTATTTCCTTAAGGTGAAGATATACATTTTATGCACCTTATTTCCAACATGGAGTTTTCAATTTCAGGTTGTGTGTGACGAGAATGGCTCCAAAGGCTATGGATTTGTTCACTTTGAGACTCAAGAGGCTGCCAATCGTGCCATCGACACCATGAATGGAATGCTGTTGAATGACCGGAAAGTGTAAATGAGAACATTACTACGTAAAGCTATACATTTAGAAGCACCTTCTTATACACTGCTCGACACAGTATAACAACAAGTCAAATAAACTTCAGGGATGTCAATTTGTCCTGTTAGGATACATAAGTTATTGTAAATACATTTTCCCTGTTTTGGTGCAAATGAAAGTGACAACAGATGCAATGGAGAAGCAACAGCATTACAGCCCCCAAAAAGGATTGGTTTGCAGGTTGTGCCTGCAGACAATTGCTTTCTCCTTATCCTTCCTGACTCTAGTTTAGCATTTTGCAAGGGTCCTTGTTACTATTGGTAGCATGAGACTGTATGTGCAGCCCTTTCATCTGTAAAAATGACACTCCACTCAAGCCATGTTCTTTTATGATGGTCATTCTGGCTGGTTTCATTCTGGAGGTTTCTAGCCAAGACCTGCTGTATGGTAGTTTTTCAAGCAGTTTGTTTTATTCTTTCTATAATGAGAAGCGCTACAGAAGTTAAATTATTATTATTAGTCAGGCTGCACGGGTAGTTCAGCTCCTCCAGGAAGGTGCGTCCATACGTGCCGTCACAAGAAGGTTTTCTGTATCTCCCAATCCAGTCTCAAGAGCATGGAAGAGATCCCAGGCAGTTACACAAGGAGAGCTAGACATGGCTGTAGAGGTGCATCAACTTAGCAGCAGGCCTGATATCTGCTCATTGGTGCAAGGAGGACCAGGAGGACCACTGCCAGAGCCCTACCAAATGACCTCCAGCAGGCTACTGGTGAACGTTTTGCTGCCTGCATCATCCAGCATAACCGGTTATCAGTTGTCCTTGGGAAGTTGCACCTGAAGGGAGGGTTGCGCTTAAAGGGCCTGCTGTTACTGCCTCATGCTACTATTAAGGACACCAGCAAAACTATAGATGAATCAGTTAGGTAGGATAACAAGACCGCAATTGTCCATTGCCTGTAAAACCTTTTCTTTTTTGAGGGTTGTCTTGCTGTGTTCTCTCCAGTGAACCTGTTGTCACTTTAATATGCACCAAAACTAGTAACATTTACTCACAATCGCTTATGCTTCCTACCTGGACATACTAAATTCTCTGAAGTTTAATTTACTGTGGTGTACTGTGATAACATGCTCCCTTAGCTTATTTGAGCAGTGTTTTTCTTTAATTGATACTTGATTTGTGATTTAAGCGTTCCCTTAATTCTTTTAGCAGTGTTTTTTTTTTTTCCTCAAAGCACTAATTTAATTATGGAAAGTGGAAAAATAATATTCAAAATGGAAAGGAATATCTGTAATGGTTACATAGGATGACAGCCTGTCTATGGTTAGACAGTGATGAACGTTTATGCAGATAACATTTAATTGTTTATTTTTTGCTCAGGCTAGAGAAAGGTAGTGATTCTGACATGCCAGACCCCAAGGCCAGTTCCCTGGGCAGAAAATGTCAGTTGTCTACTATTAGGTGAGGGAAATGGTGGGCGGTTGGTGCCGTCTTTGTTTTTTCTTAATAATGTTTGGTCAGGCTCTCCGGGAGTCTTTTGAGAGTCCTTAGCTGGTAAGTGTAATAGCAGGGAGGGCAGCATGTTTTAATATTGTCACAGAGTCTTTTGTAACTTCAATACTTGTTTTGTCGTCTGAGAGATGGCCACTATGCAGCGCAATGTCCTCTTCCTGCCCGCTTGGACGTTGATGTGTGATTTATATCAGGACAAAGTGCCCCCACGGAGCTTTCAAACAGGTTTAACCATTGTCTGGTCTTTCATTTGGGGATGACCAGTGCGTACTTTCAACCACTTGTTTAATTTAGTTTGAAATATGTCAAGGTTACCTTAAATTGTTTGTACAGGCAATTATATAATGTACACTAGAAGGCAATCTATTTTATGTTGACCGAACATAGCTTATCAATGATATGCCCAGGTTCATGGAGTTCAACCATTTACTGTATAATTACATGAAATACCGCCATAACATATGGAAACTTAAATTGCTGACCGGCTGTCATACATTTTCCAACAGTGGGAAATAAATACTGTTTCAAACATCGTCTGCCCGTTTGTACTACGCCTAACGCTTATGCTGAATGACAGTCATGTTATTAGTTACCAACGTGTTCGTGTTAAATCCAATATAGTGATTATCTACCACTTTTTTTGCTATGGCTTGAGGGAGTGAGATTTGCAAGTCTACTGTCCTTTTAACTTAGTAGTAAAGTAGTATTTTTTTTTTCATTTTTACTTATTCCTTTGCTTCATTGTGTGATAGTGATTTTCTGCCTTTCTATTTCTCTACCGGGGATGTGTGTGTTTTTCAGTTTTGTCGGCCACTTTAAGTCTAGGAAAGAGCGACAGGCTGAGTTTGGGGCCAAAGCCATGAAGTTCACCAATGTGTACATCAAGAACTTTGGTGAAGACTATTGTGATGAGAAACTCAAGGATGTCTTTTCTGCATTTGGTAAGAAAATCCATAAGGCATGTAAACAGCTTTTTCATGGCATATTGCTGTGTTAGTGCCGTAGTAGAAAGTGGTGGCTGATTTATTTGGTGTAAATTAATATTGTGGATCAGTTTTGCCGCCCGATGAATTGTCATGAATGCTTTTGATATTTATCCTAAGGGATTTTTTTGTTTGGGGTTTCCAAGGCAGGACCCTTAGTGTTAGAGTGATGATGGACGAAAGGGGCCGGTCTCGTGGATTTGGCTTTGTAAACTATGAAAATCACGAGGACGCACAAAGGGTCTGTATTGTTTTTTAAATAATATTTAAGACATCAAACTATGAAATTACAAATATAACCGAAGAAGTGTATTAAAAAGTAGTTCTTGATGACAGCTTTGCATGCTCCTGGCTTTCTCTCAACAAGCTTCATTTGGTAGTCACCTACATGTTTGGTTGTCCACAAGCAACGTTTTTTTTCGCTAATAGTACATGAACCAGATAGCTTTGTGTCCATTACTGATTCTAGGCTCTGCATTTGGTGTATATTATCAAATCAGTGTTAATGTAAGATTGCGTGCAAGTTAATGCAATCTTAAGGGCAGATGTGTCAGAAAAAGTAAATAACTAGAACAATAGGCATGCCAAATAACACTATTTTAATTGGTTATGTTTGCACTATCAACTGTCAAAGTATTACAAATTAGTGTGTATTTCACTATATAGTAAAATGTACAGTTTAGTCCCAACACAATTCCACTTCTCTTGAGTGCCATTGGCATGCTAATTGCAAGAATGTTGATTAGAGCTGTTGCCATATAATTTAATGTTAATTTCTATACTGTAAGCTGCCTCTGGCATCAGTTTAGGAAATGTGGCAATGTGCCGCGTGTAACCACGCCATCGGAGGACCCACACATCCAGCTTCTTCATCTGCGCGGTCATCTGAGACCATCCACCCAAACATCTAAAGAAGTTGTGCGTTTTGCAACTAAAAAAACTTTAAAAACTGCCCAAGCTGCTCGGAACCTTTTCAGGAAATCTTATCTAAGTGCCTTGGGGTTTTTCATGGTGACGAAGGGGGTTATGGTACTGGCAAGCTTTGGACAAGGAACACCCTCACCCCCTGTTTTTGCATGATAATGTTTAATCACCAGGAGATGTGGTATGAAATAATGCACAGAGCGTATACAATTCCTAGAAGCTGGTAATGTGCCTGTTTTTCCTTGGTTTGCCTTCTTGTAACAGACGCTACCCATGTAGCAAATTTGGGATAACTTTAATAACTTACCCATTTAGCAAGTTTTGGATGGTGTTCCCATCGGGCCTTTTAATTCCAGCACCGTCTGACCCAAGCCCTTTTAACGGATGCTTGATCCAATGCCTGGTCCAACATCGCAGGAATGTAGGAAGCCCAAACCCTGATAAAGAAGTCACCTGGATCTTTCTCTAAACTTGTGGCATTTTTGCTTATTAAGCAATGTGAAGCGAGTTGGAAACCTTGCCTTATATGAATGAGGTTTAATATGAAAACAAAGTTGAAAATCTGCAGTTGTTGTGGTTTAAAGATAATAAAACGGTCATGGCCTGTTTGTCCTTGTGACCGATGCTTTTGCATCTGTTGACTGCATTTGATTCTGTCTGCTCCAACTTCAACGGATCCATTGTATCAGGTGTATGAAGCACCTAGCAATGCAGTCTGCCTTTACAAACATTCGTAAAATAATGGGTTGTTCTAAAGAGCTCACTGAATTTGAGCGTGGTAGTGTAATAGGATGCCACCACTACAAATCAGTTTGAAGTTTCTTCCCTCCTAGATATTCCGTGATCAACTGTAAGTGGTATTATTGCAAAGTGGAAGTGTTCAGGAACCACAACAACTCCGCCACTGCCGACCACGTAGCGTTACGGGGCTGCCGAGTGCTGAGGCACAATGTCTGTACATGTTGATGCTAATAATGCTAAGGCTGGGACAGAGGTGAATAATGGCTTGTTAATAAACAATTATTCAATAGGCCTTCAAGAACAACTTGGGGTAAGTGGAAATTCACCCAAATATGCATCTAGGTCAAACTATCCCATCAATTATTTGAGTAAGCAACAATTTGAGTGGTAAATGTTGGCAGTTAGGAACAGAAGCAGAATTTATACATGAATAAGGGGTTGTCATGTACTCTATTCGTATAGAGTACTCATATACGTATTCATGACGTATATTTAATTATTTTGGGTATTCTTTTTTTGTAAAAAATGTTTATGGCTTGGTGACAAATCCCAATTGTACACCTTTTAAACCCCACCGTAACAGTGTGCCGGCTGTCAATATAGCATAAAAATAGGGAACATTTTACTTTTTATTAAATTTTGATGGGCTGTTTTTAGGCAGTGGAGGAGATGAATGGGAAAGAACTTGTTCCTGGCCGAGTGCTGTATGTGGGTCGGGCTCAGAAAAGGATGGAGCGACAGGGGGAGCTGAAACGCAGGTTTGAGCTGATCAAGCAGGAACGAATCCACCGCTACCAGGTACTGTGAGAAAGTGCATACATGTCACGTGCAGAGAAATGTAATGAATGTAAAACAATAGCCATTTTTCAATGAATTCATTTTCCCGATTCAGGGGGTTAATTTGTACGTCAAGAACTTAGACGATGGTTTAGATGACGAGAAACTCAGGAAGGAGTTTGCCCCGTACGGCACCATCACCAGTGCCAAGGTGGTACACCCGCACATTTTTAAGTGCTTTGAGTACCTATTTCTGCCATTACACTGACAATTTGCACCTGTTTATTGCTTGCATTTCTAAACTTTTTGGTCTTCCCATGCCTCCACTCAGGTTATGACAGATGCGGGCCACAGCAAGGGCTTTGGCTTTGTCTGTTTCTCGTCCCCCGAGGAGGCCACCAAAGCCGTGACTGAAATGAACGGACGTATCGTAGCCACCAAGCCGCTGTACGTGGCTCTGGCCCAGCGCAAGGAGGAGCGCAAGGCCATCCTGACCAACAAGTACATGCAGAGGCTGGGCACCGTTAGGACCATGCCCGGCCCAGTTATGGATTCATACCAGCAGGCCAGCTACTACATGCCTGCTGTGCCTCAGGTCCATGGTGCATTTGGAGAGACGGGCTGATCACATCAGACAAAAGAGCACGATTGTTTTATCTTTTATTGTTCTGCTGGCTGTCTGAAGTGGATTTTAATGTGTAAGTTGTTTTGTTTTTTCTAGCCTCCAAGTCGCACCTTCTACAACCCCAACCCTGTGAGCACCATGCGGACGTCTCCCCGTTGGGTTGCACAGCCTTCCCGGCCACAGGGTGAGCTTTCATAGGAAACGTTGGTCACTACATTCTGGAGCTAAAATCAAAGGATTAGAATTACTGAAGTAATACTGCAACTTGGACCGTGTGTTTGGGATGTTCAATGTTTTAGTTTCTTTTTCTATTAGCCCCCTTCTCGGGCCAGTTTGTCAGGCCCGGTGTTCCCCGGCGTGCCTCCACCCCCATCAGCACCGTCCGACAAGCCTCCACCCAGGCTCCACGCATAGCCAACTACACTCAGAGGATGGGTAGGGGATGCATACAGAAGTCCGCCAAAATGCTTGCTGTGATGCTAAACCAGTTTGGACCCAACCATATGAACAGTTACTAACCCCCCCCCCAGCTAACATTGGCACCCAGACAGCAGGTGGACGCGGAGGCGTGTCTGGTAGTATGGTCCGGGGCCCCCAGTACAAGTACTCCTCCGGGGTGAGGAACCTGCAGCACGTCATCACTTTGCCAGCCCAAATGGCCGTGCAGCAGGTACCATTCATTCCTTCCCCAATGTACTTGATTGTTGATAACACAATGTTACATATGTTAAGTCTGTGTTGATTTGTGGGGTTTTTTCCCAGATTTTGAAAAGGTAATCTACTCCTAGAAACCCCCATGAACACCCCATGAAACACCTATACATTACGGCAGGGGTCTCCAACCCAATTAAAATAACAGAAATTTAATTAATTTCAGCAGAAATGTTTGTACTCCACCTAGAAAGCATTTTGTTTTAACTTTTTACTTATTTGGAACTGTGGATATTTGAGCTAAATTCCATCCAAATTGATTGATAAAGATACACCCAATTCTGTGTTTTGTGCTTTGAAATAATTTATGCAATTAAAATAAACAGAAATGCAATTCCCCCAATCACCCTCACCTTCAAAGAAGATTTCCAAAATTAGAATTGTTTTCAATGGCCTTGATGTATACTAAAAAAGAAAATGATGTTGCTTTATAGACCATGTTTTGACCGTGTTAAAACCGTTCACTGTGGGTATGCTGGTGTGCTGGGTATGCTGGTGCGTTGTACATGCTGCATTCAGTATGATTATCAAGTACTTTTAAAAGTTTGTTAATTACTGGATACATATTTTCCTTAATTTACCGGAGCAGTTGCTGCGACTCCTTTGTCCTGCTGCTGACTTGTTTACTGAATGGAATGAGGCAAACATGCTGGTACCTTTTTAAGATCTCGGACAAGATACTGCAATCCTGTGGCGTAGAGTGGTCTAGCGGTTTTTCCCTTTCTCTCTATCTACAAAATCAATAAAATGCCCCCCAAAAATAAAATAAGATACTGCAATCTGTCATTACCAAGCATTTTATTTGCAAATGTTCAATACTCTGACAATAAAATGGACGAACTACACGCACCGATTTACTTCCAGTGAGACATTTTGGGCATTTTCTGGGACTTTCTTAAACCCTTTGGTGCTTGGTCATTACCCCACTTGGTTTTTGTATCCACCGGAAGACAGAACTTTAGAATCGGGTAAACATGGAGGCGGAGGGGTCTGCATTATGGTTGACTCTCGCTGGGGTTCGGATGTTGCAGTACTTTCAACACACTGCTCACGTGACCTGGAAATAATAACTGGATTAAGGAAGAAGGTACGGCTCTTCTTCCTTCCATTAAAATTCAGCTCCGCTATTATCACGGCAATCTACACACCCCCGCAGGCGGATAAAACATGCGCGCTACAGCACTTGTACGGAGAAATTCATGGAATAGAGGGCACTCAACGTGAGACCGCTTTTATTGTTGTTAGTGACTGCAACATATCTAATATGAGTAAAGTTTTGCTGAAATACCATCAGTGCATTGACTTTCCTGCATGTGGTAATCAGATTTGACCATTGTTATTCACAAATACGGAACGGCTACAAACCCTGCCCTGCATTTGGTAAGGTGACAACTAAAACTGGAATAACTGTTTTATTGGGCTGTTCAGTGTTGGAGTGAGGAATCCATCACCACTCGCCAGAAATGCTTTGTGACCATAGACTGGCAGATGTTTTGTGTTGCAGCTGATTGAGACCTTGAATACACAGACTGTCTCAGCATGCATCTCTAAGTGCATGGATGATGATGCCCTGAGGGTCCATGTCAGAACTAACTACCATTGCCCTGCCACTGACCCCAGGCGCATGTGATGCATGTCCCGCTGCCTCTCCCTGCTTAGCTCAACACCTATGCATGGTTTGAGGGGACCATGGGTCTTAACATTTTCATTTGCAACTGGATCCTGGACTTTCTGATGAGTAGAACCCTGACTTCAAATTCCTTGTTGCGTTAAGACAACCTCACTTGGTCCAGGCAAGCAGACTTGGCAGTAAAAACTGCCCAATAGCACCGATATTTCCTGAGGAGACTCAAGAAGGGCATTGTACTAATGCCTCAAATGCCCTCCAGAGGGTAGTGAAGTCTGCAGAGCCCATCATCGCCTGCCATCTCCCCTCCATGCAAGGCATCTGCTATACACAATGCCTTAAGAAATCACGTAACTTTATCAAAGACTACGGCCAGGGTAGGCTCTGTTCACACTGCTGCCTTCTGGTAGATGGTATCGGATGATCAGGCTCCTCAACAAGCAACACTGGTATAGTGATCACATGAACACTTCATTTGCTCTGGTCACTTTCTATGTACATCAGCATTACCATTTATAGGCACTACAACACTTATATTTATAATTTAAGATTTCTGTTTATGTGGGCCATATTCCCATTTCTACATCATTTCAAATTGCTTCTAGTTTTGGATGTATATATTTTATTTTTTATTATTTTCCATAATTACTACTTAGATGTCGTGTGCCGTGTCACTAGAATTATTGTTTAAAATGACACTTGGAAGAAAAAAATTACTTCGACTTGGGTAGTAGGTATTGTAAAACAACAGTTGAAATTAACTCCATAACACAAAATGTGGAGAAAGTCAGTCTCCCGATGCACTCTACCAAATCCCAAAACTATGTCATTGGAATGTGTTACTTTGAGGGAATTAATTCTTAAATCCCTGTAGTCATTGGTATTTTTTTTTTCTTTTTTTTTTTTCCTTTGTGAGGTTGTCACCCAGCAGATGATGGAGCCTGCAGTGCATGTCAGAGGCAAGGAACCCCTCACTGCGTCCATGCTGGCTTCAGCCCCTCTCATGGAGCAGAAACAACTCCTAGGTGTGTATCTGGAGTGTAATTGGGAAATGTTAATCTGTGACTCCTCTATAAAAGTTTTCAATGCCTCACTGACGTTTTCTCAATATAATTCTCTCTTCCTGTCATTCTCGTTGCAGGTGAGCGACTGTACCCTCTGATCCAGGGCCTTCACCCAAACCTGGCTGGTAAAATCACCGGAATGCTGCTGGAGATTGACAACTCTGAGCTGCTGCACATGCTGGAGTCCCCCGAGTCCCTGCACTCTAAGGTGGGACATGCTGTCAAGACTGGCCAAGAGGAAGATCTAGTAAATGCATGGAGAACCAACTCCTAAATGCTGGTGGTGTGTAGTTGTGGTCCAGTTGTGCTACTGTGGTTGGTGGTTATTGTACCAGCGTCCCGTGCACTGGTGAGGAGCAGCACCTGATCTTGGGCTTCCACACAAGGTCTTGTTCAGATGGTTTTACTTGCTTTTTATGGTGGAACAATACTCTAAAGCAGGGGTCTCCGAACCGTTCCACGGAGGGCCGAGTGTCTGCAGGTTTTAGTTTTTTCCTTTAAATTGGTTCCAGGTTCAGACCTAAATAACCAGATGAGGGTAGACCTAACCAATCAGTGACATAATGAATCAATCAAGTACAAGGTGAGAGTGAAAACCTGCAGACACTCGGCCCTCCGTGGAACGGTTTGGAGACCCCTGCTCTAAAGTATGCGTTTATGCAAGTTGTGGTTTCTAGCAAACCAAAACCATGATGTTTTGAACGCATTTCCAGCATGTAGTTCATAGCTGCGTTAAAAATTCTTATTTGAAACAGTCGGCTGTGACAGCAACAAAATGTGCACATAGCCTACCGGGGCATTAAGAGATTGTTCACCTGGGTGTAATGGTATTAACATGCTTGCATTTATTCCGCTGTTAGTTTGAGTTTAAATGGAAGATTATTATAGTATAGTCAGATTCAAATTGTCTGTGGAAAAATGTCTGGTGCTGTTGGCATACCTAGCACAGTATACTTATGGGTGCATGTCTTGTAATATTTTGGCTAACCCTAAATCGTTTTGGGGAATGGTGCATTATGCCATATTACTTGTTGCTTGGGATTAAGGATGCCACAAGAACCGATAATTCGGTTTGAGTTTTCTTCCAAATAAATGTTACTGATCCGCAATGAAAAAGTCTTTACTATTCTAATAACTCATAACAGCTCACAAATTGTATATCCTCACGGCTACCTGTTAGGTGTGAGTGTACTTAATCTCTATTGTAAAGAGGGAAGGAGCAAAATACATTTGCTAACTAAACACAGGTGACAAATAATTGGATTCATTTTAGACTACTTTCCTATATGGATTTAATAATTTCTGCTGCTTAATTGAAATAAATTAAATTTTAAATGAACACATCTTGGCTAGCTAATGTTGTTGTCAAAATGTATGGACTATACTTACTTTTTAACTAAATTAAGTTTTATTCTTTTAGCTTGCTGAGTAATTGCAATATTTCAAGCTTTGCATCTAAATTGGTCTTCAGTGCATCTGGATTTATTTGCAGTTCAAAACAGGGATCTACACTGGCACTTTTTAGGACAATCTGACAAGTAGCAGTTGTGTGTGTGTTGTGTAAATTCAGAAGCACAGTTCAAGTTGTTGAATGGCCTGTAGTGCTGCTCATTAACCCACATTCAGCCCACGGTCAGATGATGCTCCTCATGGTGCTCCTCATTCAAGTGAGGGGAGACTTCTGTATTAGCATGAAGATGTTGACCTTTCTCAGTTCTTAAATGTTCTCCAATTATTACAAATGTAACATTGTCTTTCATGCCAGGGAACATAGGAGACAGTCATTGGTCATAGCCAACCATTACACCGCCATTAGGAAAGGTCAATCCCACACATTACCCCCACATGGTATGCTCCAACCTATTGGTCATGGGTCCACCCAAAAAAGCAATGACAGTCACATAGACAACACCCATAGGAGGCATGGACTGGAAGTGTGGTGTTTGAGATCCTGCAACAACGGATGGTGTGGAATGTCCTTTGCATCCACGCTCGTCAAGAGCCACACTCACGGGCATCTTTTAATCCTGCAGTTTGTTTGAGATGATTGTTTTAGACAATCCATTAAGCCCCCAAAATCTTAGAGGATGTCTCACAGATCTATTGAGCTCAGTCAAACGTTTTCCATGCCTAGCAATGCACTGTCGAACTCTGTTGCTCACAAAGACTGATGCTTGTTTACGCAGTACACTTGAAATCTGACAAACAATTTTACAGAGAAGCTTTGTATCTCTCCCCTTCACCCAAAACCAAGAAGTAGCTGGTCTTTTCTGTATACCTATGAACATGTTTTTGCTATTTGTTGCCTTGATTTTCCTATCGACATTTGACCATGTGGATCCAATTATAAACCACATATATCATTACACAAGGCAACCTTCAAGATTTGTAGTCACAACAAAGAAAAGTAAACGGTTTGCCGGTGTCAAAAAGTGACTATAACAACACGTCTGACAGCAATTCTACAAACAATAATTAGCCCTAGGCCCCTCATAGGACAATCAACACTTCTGCTGTTAAGCCCAAATCCTGTTATAAACATTGGTTTTAACCCCCTGTGTTTTTTCTGTTTGCTTCACTGCTCCCTAGGTGGAGGAGGCTGTGGCGGTGCTGCAAGCCCACCAGGCAAAGGAGAACTCCCCTAAGAAGTAAAGAACCCCTTCAGGTCAGATTAAGTGTAGTTACTAAGTATACTCAGTGTGAGCGTAACACAGATCAGTTACTATATATCATATTACTTGTGTTTCAGATCACTAATAAGGAATTGCTGAAGGAAGAAAAAGTGAAAACAAACTTAAAAAAATAAGTAAAATTTTGAAAAGTCTGATTAAAAAAGGAACGTTTTGTAAATGCCATTTTTGATTGAAGTTTTGCTTAAGATGTATGTCAACATTGAACCACCATGCTGTTTGCAGTGAGTTATGTTTATTCAACTTTGCTTTAAAAAAATACATAATAATTAAAGGAAACAACGAGAAATAAAATATTAGAATTTTTGTGCATTAAACCCACACGTGTCATTTGTGGTAAATGATATGGAAGTATAAATATTCATTTTTGTTGTTTTGTTACAGATGAACCTGTATAGAAGCAAAGCATCTTGGCTCATGATGTATAAACATTGTTTAACCATTGCCTCCTATTTTCTGGGTTTAATCACCTACGTTTAACACCTAAAACAATGTAGCTGTTTGTCTGTCAGTTGAACTTCATATGTAGTCTCCTCATACTTGCTTAAGACATTCACTGTACCATCCTCTCCACCGTAAACCACCCTGGACTTGCTAAAACTATTCTAGTATAATTTGTTTAGAGAGAAGGGAAGAGGGAGAGAAGTCAAGTTTTTTTTAATAAGTCTTGTAAATCATTTGAGGCAGGATTGTACACAGTTCCCCTTAAAATCAAGTTTGTATTACAAAAATGTAAGTTGTTTGTCCTTTGCAAAGCAAGTTTTTCAAGCATACAATGTAATTGAAAAGCTGTGATTCATTCTAACCCACCATATGAATGTTTACACTGGCATTGTTTTAAAGTATGTCTTTTTTTACTACTTTTACCCTTCTGAATTGGCCTCGAGTGCTTTAGGTCTGTGGCATGAATGCTTTCCTGCAAAGAAGGGACTTTTTCATTTGCTTGTTAAATTTTTGATCTTTCAGGCTGTAGATTAGATGGCTGAGCAGCCCGGGTAAAATATTAGTTATAATGTTATTGCAGAACAGAAGTCTGGGAAAAGGACCGAGAGGGCAGCGTCCATGACAGGAATGATGTAGGACAGCATACAGAGCAGTAGTTGTACCACATTCAAACGTATAGTCATCTGGGCCTTTTTGGACAAAACTGGATCTGAGGTGGCAGCTTTAGCAGAAAACACCACTTTAAAATATGCTTAGCCTGTGTTATAGTGAATATATTTATTTGGTAGCACATTTTACCAGAAGAGACAAAATGACAAAGGTGATAATGACACGGATACATTTGGGAATGGCCCCCACAACCCAGAGTGTTAATTTGACAGGGCTGCCAAGTTTAAAGGAGTGTTTTTATCAATGTTCTCACCTATCAGAAGTAGAACCCGGGGACACTTAGGTTCTGGCAGAAATACAGCTGTGGCAAAGTTACACATTAATTTTCACAAAGTCTGCTGCCTCGGTTTTTATTACTGCAATTTGCATTTACGCCAGAATGTCTTGAAGATTGATCAGATGAATTGCAATTAATTGCAAAGTCCCTTTTTGCCATGAAACTGCACTTTATCCCCAAAACCTTTTCCACTGCATTTTATCCCTGCCACAAAAGGACCAGCTGACATGTCAGTGATCCTCTCGTTAACACAGGTGAGAGTGTAGGCGAGGACCAGGCTGGATTTCACTCTTATGCTGATTGAGTTAGAATAACAGACTGGAGGCTTTAAGAGGAGGGTGGGGCTGAAATCATTGTTCTTCCTCTGTTAACCATGGTTACCTGCAAGGTAACGTGTGCAGTCATCATTGCTTTGCACAAAAAGGGCTTTATCTGCCAGTATATTTCTGCTAGTAACATTTCACCTAAATCTGCTATTTACGTCTCCTAAAGTTGATTCAGCTGTGGGATCGGGGCACCACCAGTTCAGACCTTGCTCAGGAATGACATCAGGCAGGTGTGAGTGCATCTACATGCGCAGTGATGCAAAGACTTTTGGAGGATGGCCTGTTGTCAAGAAAAAGTCACTTCTCTCCAGGAAAAAACATCATGGACAGACTGATATTCTGCGAAAGATACAGGGAATGGACTCCTGAGGACTCGTCTGGAGAAGAAAAGGTGAGCACTGCCATCAGTCCTGTGTCATGCCATCAGTAAAGCATCCTGAAACCATTCATGTGTGGAGTTGCTTTTTAGCCATGGGAGTGGGCTCACTCACAATTGTGCCCAAGAACACAGCCATGAATAAAGAATGGTACCAAAACATCCTCCCAAAGCAACTTCTCCCAACCATCCAAGAACAGTTCGGGGTAAAAAAAACATCAACATTTTGGGTCCATGGCCAAGAAACTCCCTAGACTTTAATCCCATTGAGCACTTGTGGTCAATCCTCAAGAGGCGGGTGAACAAACAAATCCTGCAAATTCTGACAAACTCCAAGCATTGATTATTCAAGAATGGGCTGCCATCTTTCAGGATCTGGCTCAGAAGTTAATTGACAGCATGCCAGGGCAAATTTCAGAGGTCTTTACGAAGAAGGGCAACAATGCAAATATTGACTCTGCATGTATTTAATGCAATTGTCAATAATATCAGTTGCGTGTAAAAGATATTTCTGGAGTCACTGTGGAAGTTCACGCTGGTGAAGGTGTATAACGGGCTTCTGTTAATGTTGTTAATAATGAGGCCAAAAATAACTATTGGAAGGTTCTTGAACAACATTTTCAAAAAAGTCTCTGTGCATTTGGAGTGTGGGGAAGTTGCTGTTCATCTTAGTGGCTGACAATAAAACGGACTGGAATGCTTTGTAACAGGGAGTGGAGAAGCACTTAAAATAGCACCTTTTCACACTATCAAAGAAAAAAATATGTATTAAATACGAAGCTGTTAAATTCATCAAGAAAAAAATAGGAAGGATTAAGGATTCATGACTACTGTGTATCATTGCTGTTCACTGAAAAACGATACATAGAACTTAATGTCCCACTGAATGGATTGGATGTGTTTTCTTCCTCTGCTGTCAAAGGCCTTATTATAGTCGCTGGTGAAAGAACATGGGGATACATACAAGAACCAGGTACTCAAGGGTCCCAGCTTAATGTCATGACCCAGGTTATTTGAAATAGACCAACATTTCTGTATGGTGTTTGTTTCTTGGCACTTGTAGGGTTTGAGATAAACATCTAATCATGGTAGCTTAGGGGACCCAATGACATTCAATGTCTCCTTGGAATGAGGCCCAAAAGATTCCTAACCATTACCAGAAAACATTGTTGTCATAAGCAATTCTAATTAGACACTGTTCACAAAGGCCAGGAACGATTTGATCCAGGTTTTAGAATATATATTTAGCATTTGAGGCAGTTAGTACTTTCTAGAGGGATTGGGAAGCAAAGTCACAGGAATGTTTCCAAACACAAAACTATTGACTAGTTCTGAATGGCTTAATAAGATGTATTGAGTAATTTTGGTAATTTATTTGTTCTTCAGTATTTGAATGTATTAAATGATTGTTTGGAAGGCTTTAATTAACAGAGTGTGTCTGAATGAAGTGGAGACGGCGGTGTAGATACCTGGTCTATGCTACATATTTCCTTGGAAGTCAGTGTTAGTGATGTGGGGGTGATGTGACCGTTTCTAAGATACTGAAATTGTAGTGCTGTTGGTGCAGCGGAAGTCTATTTTTATAAGTTTTTTCAAAACTAACTATATAAGACCCCGAACTCAGTTGAGTAAATCGTGTAATGAAAACTGATTATACACATACAAACTACTCCCATGAATATGAAACTCTTCTGCTCTTACAGTACCAGTGAAAAGTTTGGACAACTTGCTTTTTGCTAAAATGGATCCAGCAAGGGAAATGGAAAAGGGGTTCATAATTGTGGCACAGTTGCTCAAATGGAAAACCGAGAACAAGAACATTGCAATTAATCCCAATTTAAACATTTCTTATATGTAAAATCTTGTAAATCTAAATAGAAAGTTGCTGGTGGGGGACATGAAGCAAGTTCTAATCTATCATTTCAAAGGCTTTGCTGATTATAAAGAAAGTTCTATAAACACATGGTTAAAAGAGAATAAATTAAATATCTATTGTTTACAGAAAAGTCATTCCACATTGTCTCAAGAAGGTGTGTGGGAAAAGGAATCTGGGGACATACACTTTTTGTAATGGCCCAAGGAATTCAAACCGGTGATCATTTAGATAAACCAAAATGTTGGATTTGTTTTTATTTTGACACTGGATAATAAACAGATTTGGGTTGATAATCTATGAACGAAACAAAGATAATGCACCATTTTTTTTAAATGAACCTGTTGAATTTAAAGGCTGGTAATGAACTTTTCGTTATATTAGGAGATTACAGCACTGTTCAAAATATGTCTATAGCTCCTGAAGGAAATCAGACTAGAAATTATCGCCCAATGGCACTTATAGAAATCATTAATAATAATACAGAAGATGTATTAGATATGGAAAATATAATTAACTCTCATCATTATTTGATTGGCATCCACATGAATCTTACTATATTTCGAAAGGGACATCACTACTGGAAATGTAATGAAAGCCTGCTACATGATTGCATAACCAAGACATGGGAATTTATAACCAACGATCCTTATATGGTGTGATAGAGCTATATATTGCAGGGGGAATTGAAAAAATTGCAATGTCATGGGAAAGATGGTTAAATATCTTAGAACTTTGAGGAATAGAGTTGAAAGGAAAAGACAGACAACTGGTGACAACAGACAATGCCTCGTCCATTCGGTAATTTTGCATTAATTAAGTGGGAGAGTTCATTTACATTGTGTTCATAGTCTTTGCCCGGGTAAAGTATTGCTAATTATTATTTGGGGGAGTGTTTTAAATTTGTCAGATTTTAGGATGTTTAACCATATTTCTTAAGTTCTTCGAGTTTGTTATCGTTAAAAAGAAACCTCCGAACTCGTTGTGTAGTAGCTCGCTTGTTACGGTATAGCGTACTTGGATTGTTACGGTGTAGCTGTATTACTAGATTTGAATAAATTGTATTACTTCAATATAGATTACGACTCGTTCATCTTTATACTTAAGTTCGTAGGGCTACTGGCAGTTACACACACGGGTCGTTCTCTAACTTCGCCCATATTTCACGTCCCTGGGGGAATAGTTTCAAAATAATTAAATACATGTATTTCAATATTTTCATTCTTATGTGTGCATGGCACTAAGAAAATTCACATTTATTTTCATTAGATCAAAAATACCTTTTTTGGTTACTTTATTCTGCTGTTTTGGAATGAAACACTCAATCAATTAAATCATAAATTTTGTCTTCAAGCATAAGGGGGGAATTATCAATTGTTCTATTGTCATTTCCATCACACTTATACATTTACTGCACAATAAGTTTGATAGCTTGCTGACCATAGAGACAGCTAGGAAAAGCACACAGTGACATTGGAGGTACATTTTTGTGGAAGATCCTGAAATGGAGACAATTTAAAGTTATATATCCCTAACATAAAGAGTATGTTTGTTGTGCTTAATTTCCAAACATGCTATAAACTCTATAAATGTCAAGGAAATGTAAAATACTTTTGTTTTATATAGTATATTTTGTGATATGATATGGCTTGTTCCAAAACTGGTATTCTCATTAAAAGTTTGCTTGTTAGCTGGTGGAAAAACTGCGATTTCCACCATCGTCATTTCCATTACATCATGTAAATAAATAATATGATTTATGTATAAAAATAAATTAAAATAAATTAACTTGTGTTAAATACATTTAAATTGTGTTCTACAATGCAGTTAAAACTGGAGTATTTGATGATATTTTAAATAAAAATTCATGTTTTGTGACGTGGTGGTAGTGACATTCTCCATGGATTGCTTCTTAAAAGGAACAAAAAATGATACATTTCAGTGCAACTATAGTTATATTGCTGCTGCAAAAATAAGACTACCTATTAAGATTCATGAATTACTGTAACAAAGAGATACATCTACTTAAAATGTTTATCACCAAATAAGGAGGTAGTTGGAGAATGACCCATATATAAGTCTAAGTGACAAGACTTGGTATCCCTGAGTCCTGGATTTAGAAAGTTTCTCTGATTTTGGATGTATTTAACTTCAAATTAATAGCAATGACATTAATACCCACCCCACTAACAGGTCAATAAATACCCTTTTGTTAATCATGCTAATGTTACAAAAATAAATGTTTTTTATATCAACAATTTAAATTGTTGATAGCTACAACTGAATTATTGGTATCAGAAATGCTAATGGACCCTCTAAATAAAATTAATCGTATAAAAAGACCAGCTCTGCCAATATAGTAATTGTTTTTGGGGATATACATTTATTTGAGTTAATTTTACTTTATTCTCAAGCAAATGTACAGAATTTAAATTATACTCTTGGACTTCTTCAAAACTGAAATGTCCTGAAAGGTGCTGTTGCAGAGTGTCAGTGGTCACTACACATATCGTGGGCAGGACCGTTGATGGCACCCTTTTACTGTGGTCAACTGAGTGACTTCAAAATGATTCATTGACTTATCCCTGATGACATCATATCCCTCATGTCCATGCCTGCCTTAATAGAAAAAGATGCATTGAAAATGGAGATTACCTCAGTCACTTCACAGGTGCATGTGCAGTGAGACAGATACAGGGATGCAATGTGTATGTAAAGTCAGGACTGTGACTGAAACCCTAAACAACTCCATAGAGAATGCTCATGTCCTAAGAATGTTTGTGTCTTCTGTTGTTGTTATAAACAGCAACATGTTGGTGGAACAGTAAAACATATAATAATAATACAACCTACTTATGTAATATGAGTTGGTTTGGGATTGTTGTGGACTGTTCAGCATCTACATATAGCAAAAAAAGCAACTTTTTGTAGTTTTATAACAAATCATGTACTGTTTAATGGCTGCCAGTAGTGCTTCCGTGTATTTGGTGTAGTCAAACAATAAATCTTTGTGCGCACATTGATAAACATTAAGACAATTATTTCGTATTTGTCACTTTATGTAAGAGCTGTGGGTTGAATAAATAAGTAAAAAACAAAATTCCAACTTCATCCATTTTAAAGGTTAAAGACGAACGCCAACGGATCGCAACGAACACAACCGCAGCAGAGTGCAGCGCTCTCAACGTAGCAAAATGTTACGGCTCTGCAAACAGAATGAATGAGAATGCACATGTACTCCCGCCCACGTGAAGGTCATTAGCATAGCATTTTCAAGAATTGCATTTTTGAGATCAGCAATTAGATTTTTTTATATAATATTTTTTTATACATATAAAACGGCTTGTCATAGAAAATCAAGAATGTAAATTGTTTATATTAAAACATTTAATTGTTGCAAAATATTCAAAGAAAAAGCCAAATAGTTGAAAATGTTTGAATAAACGTTCAAACGAATTGCCATAGCTACCAATTTTTTTCTACGTGGATTTAAGCTTCAGTAAATGTTGCTAGTTCTCCGTTGGATATAGTGAAGTTGTTATTTTGGTGAACTTATTTTATTTTTCAGATTCTGAAAGTAATGAAATCTGTTTCTCTGGTCCATACTTTGTGTCCTGAAATAAACGGTCAAGCTATTTGTGATTACTCAAAGCGATTGTCTTTAAAATAAATTACATTTTCGGTAGCAAATGGTGTCTCATTGTCCGAAATGTTCTGGAAGGTAATGGAGTAGTCTTAAGTCTTCCGAGATTTTGGGGATACGTCTATTTGAACAATTCGTATATAATACATTCTATACAACCTAGGAATTGTTTATTAATGGATACACATACATACAACGACTTTTAGTATATCAATAATCGTTTAGCATTATCCCCATTAATTTCTTTAAAAAGTAGGAGGAGTGCCTGGAACCTTTGACTCCTGTCTCCATAGAGATCGCTTAGTTATGGGCGGAGGCACGCTACTAGTTCACGAGCTGCATGTGAAGACTCTAGAAACGTCGAATGCGCGCCGCGGTATTTGTGTCACAACGTCATTCAGTAGATACACCTCTGCCTAAACAATCTTTGCCTGAGTGGTCGGTACCAGAGATCCAACGGGTGAAGTTCCTATCCACCTAACCTACAGCCCATTGAAGCTAACTCTTAAATACAGTATTTTAAACTGTACATTTCCAAGGAGAAAGCGAAGACTTCTGCAATAAGACATGTAAGTTGGGGAGGAATGACGAGCGCGTGCTTCTGTAAGATGTAGCATTAGCATGCTTGAACACGCTAGCCCCAATAGCTAGCTATTCGACATTGTTGGTTTCGTGATGCCTCTAGCTACCAACCTATGCTACCTACATGCGTTTTCGGAAGGCGGGAGGAACACCTAAATATGATAGGCCTTGTTCTTTGTTACTGTTTGTAACGTTAGTTTATTTTATAAATAACTTTAGCTAGGTAGCTACAAATAGGTAGTTGGCAGCAACGACTACATAATTTATCATATCTGACGTTAATAGTTACTAGGTAGTTTGCTTTCGGTGTTCACACGAGTACATTCTCATGTCGTCCATTGCAATCTACTGTAGATGGATAACTTAATGTGTCATCTACCTAGCTTTCTTTTGGAAGTTGGCTGTTTGTACAGTACTTGACGCGCTGGCTACATATATAGTACAATTGTAATACTGCCTACTGGTTAAGCGCACCGCATGGCATGTGGTGTGCATTCCTGTTTTCCAGTGAGCTAACGCTATCCAGCTTCGAACCGTTTTTATATAATTTGACGCAATTACGTTTGCGTACCTGTTTAGTTGACGTGTAATTCGATCAACCAGGGTTCTTATTTACCAAATCTGACCATACCATATAGCCACCATTTATTTGGAATGCCTTCTGAAAATGTTGCTAACAAACCATAGCTGGAAAGCTAACTAAGCGCTATGGATTGCATTTTTACAGAGCCGGTTTGAGGGTTTATTTACAGTTTTCGAATCTACAGTACTTGTAAGATTTTTTTTTTGTTTACTCGCCCTGATCTTGTGTTCTGAGAAAATTATGTATTTTTATATTTTGATCAAAAAGTCAGATTTGTCACCAAAATATGTTTTTAGGAGAATGTGCAATCAAACACTGGCATACATATATTTTTTGTTAAGCAGCACCGTGTCAACCTTGCAATAACTGGTTGTGCACCTTACATTTTATTGGCTGCAAATAAACATTTCCTTAAGTAGTTCAACCGTCTCATATTCCACTTTAGGTATTTCAGCCTAAGCTTCCATGCCAGTTTGAGGTAGCTCTGTAATGTTTTGTGGACATTTTTACAGGAAACTGCAATTTTATGTTCTGTCATAACCAGATGTCTTTATTGGAATTGTTTGAAACAGAACAGAGGCAGCAAAGCATCCTTAAAACATTACACTAATACTTCTGCCATAGGTGACTATTTGACCGTAGGGAAGTAAATCTGGAATGCACTGTTAGGTTTATTCCAGATGTATCATGAACGGTTGTGATCCAAAATACACAAGCATGTCTTCATCAAAATAACCGAAAAAGTACTGTAAAAATGTCAAATGGCCTTGCAAATAGTCTGAACTAAACCTAATTGATATTGTGGGAGGACCTGGAAAAAGCGGTTCATGGTCAATGAACCAGAAACCTTGCCAAGTTCAGTAGGTCAGTACTAGTAGGTTTACATAGAAGATTGGGCTAAGATGTATCCATGGTGACATAAGAGACTGGTAGGAGGTGCTGTAGCTCTATGTGGCACAACCTGTTTCAGGGTATTAAGGAATAACTAATAATGTATTTCCTCTTTTTGTTCGACTAATTTTAATTCATCAACAAACAAAAAAAGAATCACTTTTGAATGATTATTTTCCAACATACAAAATATATTCATTATGACAATCGGAAAGGAAATTATTGGAAAGCGTTGTTATTAATTATACAATCAGAACTTAGTTTGGTAGTGGATAGTTATAAAACCCCTTATAGTAAACCTTGACAGTGAACAAAGAATTACCCTGCATTTACTGCTATTTTAGCATTGATATTATTTGATAAATGTCCAATCTGCTCTAGTCATGTCTGTCTTGTACAAGCAATGGTGTCATAATGAAGTACCATACTGCATGGGGCAAAAGACATGAATGTTGCGTACAGTGCATACACAATCCAACCTTAACCAGCAATATTTTTAGACAAACACATTTAATTTGCCATCAATAGTTAGTTAATGTAAATCCCTTTTTCACTCAGTGTTATATTTGTATATTGGTTTTATTTTGTTATGCCTGTAATATAATTTGGCATTGATTCATTAGTTTAATCTTCGCAGGCTCGTTTGGTGTTTTGGTTTAGTGCTTGAAAATACAGTTTTCTCTTCTGCTTGCTCAACTTGCTGAGGAAACAACAGTTGTTTGCTAGGGATTGTGGGATTTGGTGTTGGATATATGGATTCTACGCAGACATGTTTTCTAATCACACAATAGACAGCAACCACCAAGTATAATAGTGATGCGCCATTGATTGTCCTCACACAAATCCACAGCTCTAACACACACACAATTCATCATTAATTGCACAGACCAGTTTTTTTTGTAGCATGTGTGAGGTATGTCAGTTCTACAATGCAAAAAAAAAAAAAATTAGGGAACACTATCTAAGTCTTTACTGTACATTGTGTAATTTGTTGAACAAAATGACAACAACGGTGAATGGTATCTAACCAAACAAATAGTTTCCCTGGTTGTTCCAACATTTATTTGCAGCAAATGACACCTGTTCAAAATAACATCAGACCTTGAATAATGCAACGAAAATATGATCGTATTCATTTTTAAACAATACAATACTCATTTGTTTAACTTAGAAAGAGTTCATGAATGAATATCTAGTGTAATAATCCTGATTTTCAATCACATGCTTCTTGACCTGCTCTCCAACAGCTTTTGACATTTATGTTGGATGACTTTATGCCACTCCTGGCACAGAAAAACCAAGCAGCTTGGCTCTGTTTGATGGCTTGTGACCATCCATCTTCCTCTTGATCACATTCCTGAGATTTCCAACGGGGTTCATGTCTAGAGGTTGGGCTGGGCATGTCCATCCACGCTCTGATTGAGCTGACGGTGTGGCATTGAGCATTGTCCTGCTGGGAAAAAACAATCCTCAGCGTTGGGGAACTATGTCAGAGCGGAGTGAAGCAAGTTTTCTTCCAGGACATCCGTGGCTTGATTCATGAGTCCACCAAAGACCAATCTGCCCAATTACAGCTTTGTTGGAGCGCCTACCACATTTCACCGTGGGTGCAAGACATTGTGTCTTGTAGGCCTCCCCGGGTCTCTCTGACCATGAGCAACAAACGAAGCTGAAATTGACTCATCAGAGAAGATGATCTTACTCCAGTCCTCAATGGCCCAATGCTTATTGTCTTTTGCAAACTTCAGCCTGGCTTTTCTTTTCATAGATGAAGGGCTAGCTTTGCGCGACTTTAGCCCTGCCCCTAGGAGCCTGTTTCGAACTGTCTTTTCAATGCACTTCAACTCTGCTGCTATTTGCCATTTTTATTTGTAGGTCACTTGATGTCGTCCTCCAGTTGTTGAGTGACATTCAAATGAGTTGGCGGTCGTCCCAGTCAGTTAAGTCGTTTTTACCGTCTGCCCTTCTGTAGCTTTGTGTTCCCCAATGTCTGCTGCTGGACCTTGTTTTTATGGACCGCCGTCTTTGAAATTTTAAGGATGGAAGCAACCTGAAGCTACCTGATTCCTTTTGCCCTTGATACGTTATTTTTCTCACTTAATACTTTCCTGAGACTTTGATCGTCTATGGCGACCGTTCAACCTAGTCTGTCTTAGCACATTGAAGCAGCTGTATACTTGGGGTGCAACAGTCCATCTAACTGCTTTAGGGAGCCAAAGTCTTACTACTACTACTAGCACTTTTTGCTATCCATCTGGTCCTATTGCAAAATAATATTGATGACCACAGCAACAATTTAAACGTTGAGGCTTGAGGTGTTGAAGGACCAGGAGAGGTCCTCGGAGATGTGGACCCCCCGAAATTTTAAGCTGGCCACATGCTCCACCGTGGTACCATCAATGAGGACCGGGCATGGATGCAGCCTTTAGACTTCCTGTAATCCACAATCAGTTCTTTGGTCTTCTTGGTGTTGAGGGCCAGGTATTTGTCTGCACACCAAGCCACAAGGTACTTGACCTCCTCTCTGTAGGAGATCAAGAAAATTTAAAAATAATATTGTCTGTGATTTTAATATTTTTTATTTGTAGATCCTTTAGTAAGGTAAAATATAACATTAATATTTGAAGAATAAGTATATTCTTTGTATCTTTCATAGTGTGTGTTTAGTGCTTAAGTAGCCAGATATTATATAAAGTGTATCAAATGGGGGGTTGGAGGTTGGGGTTTTCTTTGAGGCAGAAAACCCCCAGTTTTGAGTTCTGTTTTAATTTGTCACCTGTTTGTTTTTTTGCAAGATCTTTGGTTTATTGGCGCCATAGCAGAAAATGTAAAATAGATACATACACATGCTGAGTCCTTATTGGTCTTGCATTCCAATGCAATTAGGCTTTTATTAAAATGTACACTTACATCTTAATCTATCCAATAATGATTTAGTATTATTTACAAAGGTTCTTGGGTCTAGCCATGATTGCATTCTTAACATAACTGACTTATCTCCTAGTGCTAGTAGTCTAATCATAGATGTAAAGGACAGCATTCAATCTAATCAAAATACTGAATTGATCCATGTAGAAATAAACCTTGTTTTGCTATGTAAGAATTGTTTTGGGTTGTGGACATTGCCTAACAAATTTAAGTCTTTTAAATCATTCAGACAGAGATGTAAAGCTAGAAGTCACTGTCCATAATTCTACAGATTGTAAATTCTGTGATTTTAAACATAGAATTGTACTCATTCTTCATTAGATGTTACAAGTTGCCATAGCAAATGTTAGCTACGGACCAAAAACAAAAGCTTTCTGTCCTGAGAAGAGAATATTGTTTGTTACTACTCAGGGAATGTTATTTAGAATTATGTTATTCATTCAAGTTTCTTCTGTTTCCAGGCATCCAGCAACGGCTAAGTGGTATGACAGGAGGGACTCCGTCTACATCGAGTTCTGCGTAGCGGATAGCAAGGATGTCAAGATCAATTTTGAGAAAGCAAAGTTTGTTTTCAGGTGGGTGTTAACATATGTTTAAGTGCAGAAAATGTAGGTTATAACTGTTGTGTCTGTGTGTGTATATATTCTGAATTTATTTTGATTCCCCTCTGAACCAGTTGTCTTGGAGGAACTGATCAGGTTAAACACGAGAACGAAGTTGACCTTTTTGAAGCCATTGATCAAAATGTGAGTGACTTAATGTCATTGTTTTTCTGTCCCCCGGGTGACATGCATATTCTATCCTGTTGTATATCTATACCTTAATTTTGAGCGAAGAATTTGTTGATCTATTTCTGTCACACACAGGAATCCATGCACAAACGCACAGATCGTTCAGTGTTGTGTTGTTTGAGAAAAGCAGAACCTGGAAAGGCATGGCCTAGGCTAACAAAAGAGAAAGCAAAGGTCAGTTTTTTGGTGTCCAATGTTTACCATGCATAGCTGGTTTTATTTTCGCCAGAGATGTTTTTTGGTGTAAAAAAAAAAAAAAGTGTAAAAAAGTATGTTTAATAGTGCTAAGAATCGATGGAAAACATTTTGCTAATTAATTGCACAATTTGTTGCGATAATATTTTTTTTTACATGTGGTAGAATCACAAAAATAAAGCCATAAACACAATGAAGTATATTTTAAGTAGAACTTTAAACATAGCTAAAGAGTAGTCATTCCCAATTATATGCAGCAACATTATAACAACCTGTAAAGTTATTCAGTGCAAGAGGTTGCCAGGGCTCAAAATGCTCTTGGATCAAGTCTGATGAAAGCATATTTGACATGTTCAAACTGCACACAGTTCTGGCTAAATGACCCATCAGTAAACTTTATGTTAAAAATAAAAATAATCTAAACATGCCGACATCAGAAATGTTGAGATTGAACATGATAATCCATTTATTGAGTTATGCACACACTTTTACCCCATTGGAATATATATATTTTTTTATAGAATCGTGTTTTGTTATTGCATATGATAAAATATTAGTTGTTAACATTGCTTCTATTTTTAGGGTTAAAAATTATTTCAGTTGTGTTTTTATTTACTTACATTCAAGACATTTGAGCTCAATTCGCTCAATTCCATAGAGCTACAGTATGTAACTGTATTGTGACAAAAATGAAGAACGGCTTTACCAAAGACCCAGTCAACCTATTTGTCTTTTCTGTAGCCAATTTACTGTGTAATTTATAGATTTAACGGATGCTTAATTTTTATTTAATGGATGCTTTACATTTGGCGTATGATAACTGTTTGCAATAGGGGGGCGTATTCAGCAGTAGCATTAAACGTCAGACACCCAACCCCCTGGTAGAATGAACGAAAGGATTTCATTTTGCAGAATGAGATTCAAAGATCATAGTCGGTAGATCTGAACTTCACATCACTAACTCACAATAGCTGTTGCAACTGTAAGTGGTTAAAACCGAGGCTATAGTGTTTTTTAATTCATGCAGAAAAGGTGCTGCGTTAATTGCGCCAAATTATTTTTACGCGTTAAAACGTTACAAATGAATCGCTAAGATTACTGCTTTAACTTCCCCAGCCCTAATATTTAATAATGTTATTTAAGTATTGGTCTATAATCTGTATGGAAACACTGAATTACAACTACCTGTAGGTGGTAAGATGGCATCCTCCAAACAAGAATATTCGTTATTGTTTTGTCATAAATTATGTTTCCCTACAGCTGACTTGGCTCAGTGTCGATTTTAACAACTGGAAAGACTGGGAGGACGATTCGGACGAGGAGCTAGGCAACTTTGATCGTTTCTCAGAGGTAGGAGACGGGGATATGGCGTTCAACACACAAGAGGCGATGGCTAAAGTAAGGGCCTAAGGGCAAACGGAGTGCCTGCATTTTAATACTTTATAAATTGTTGAGACTTGCAAATCAGTGCATGATGATATTTGTGTCAGACTGTTCTGTGTGATTCCTATTATAGATGATGAACAACATGGGCGGTGAAGATGACTTACCTGATCTAGATGTTGCTGATGATGTAAGAGGTTTTTTTATACTTGTACAAAAAACACTGTCGCACTCAAGTCTTCTGGCAAGACATGCTATCCAGTTGCGGTTTAGAAGACATTCTGACCTCAAGATTCAACCAACTTCTGCAATTCTCTTACTGTGATTTGTCTTTTGAGAATTGTTTATTAATAGTTTAGTTGGGGGGATAGTGCTGCAAGTGTCTGAAGTATGGAGTATGAGGAGACTTAAAGTAAACTGGAAAAACAGATAAAATAGGGTATATCACAGGAACTTTACAAATGGCCCCCTTTAAGGGCACATTTTTATTAGTAAAAAGTATACTATAGCCTTTTATTGATCTACTTAAATTGATTTCAGAGTGATTATGGAATGGAGTAATAGTAATGAGTACATACATTTTCTGGTTGGAAATGTAACTCCTAACCTTAGCATTGTACATGCCAAGCTCAACAAACTGAGCTGAACATGTCACTTGTTCTAATAAATTCACTGTATAGTGTGCAAAATAATGTAACTAACTTTCAGTTTCCTTGATGTACATCAGTGTAAGGCCCCTGGTAGATTCGGCAATGCATGCACAGTGATGCTTTGTAGATTAGCACTCTGTTTAACTTTCTCCTGCAAATTGCAGTAACCATGAAATGGTCCACAACTGATTAATCCTTAAAATGAGTATGATTTGAAATTTAATTGTACTTCTTGAATTTATTTCACCCATATTCTGGCTTATCACGATTCCGCTATAATGCATGTTATCATGACTTATATAAAAGGTGACATGTATTGGAAACGGGACATGCTATTGGAGTGTTTTGTTGGTCCTACTACCTTAATGGAACATAAACCAGGATGTTTCTATCATTATAAGGAGCTCTTTTCAGTGTAAAGAAATCCTTGTTTCCTTTATGTAAAAATAATAATAATGTTTTGAGGGCGGTAACCATGAAGAATGTGCAACACAAATAGTTAAAGGGTTGCACAATGTGACTAAATACTTGCACGCCTGGAGCCGTGTCATCCAGGGCACTGAACTTGTTTTGTTCTTGTTTAGGAGGAGTCTGCAGATAGTGACGATGAAAGTAAGTTAGTTTTCCTACCTGATGCTGAGCTTTCCCGTTATATTGTCTTTACACCCTGACATCCCTACCCCTAGTTAGACAATACTTTCCAGTTCTATTGTCTTTACACCCTGACATCCCTACCCCTAGTTAGACAATACTTTCCAGTTCTATTGTCTTTACACCCTGACATCCCTACCCCTAGTTAGACAATACTTTCCAGTTCTATTGTCTTTACACCCTGACATCCCTACCCCTAG
>JACXGK010005205.1:0-34165 GCA_016801125.1 Novumbra hubbsi | reverse complement strand
ACAGACACAAACACGGATACAGACAGACACAAACACGGATACAGACAGACACAAACACGGATACAGACACAAACACGGATACAGACACAAACACGGATACAGACACAAACACGGATACAGACACAAACACGGATACAGACACAAACACTGATACAGACACAAACACGGATACAGACACAAACACTGATACAGACACAAACACGGATACAGACACAAACACTGATACAGACATCAATAGGGAGCAACGTCTATACAGACAGTATTCACACAACAGTCGCAAATGTCCTCTCGAAACCACGTGTGACATCACACACACGGTGTTAGACCAGTCGAACTTGACCACAGACCTCCAACAGTTCCTGGCTCTGCCTACTAAGCATAAGCGTGTATTTGTATGTATAAGACTGTGTGTTTTTGTGTGGGCGTGTGTGTTTCTGTGAGCACGCACAAGTGTGTTCACACAGGAAGAGACCTGGCTGGTTCAGCAGAAAGGAAAGTGAGCCTGCCCTTTTCCACCCACTCGCCAGCCCCTACAGGTGCAGACTACCGCCAGCTGAGACCCAGCAAGAGGGGAGGTAAAAATAGGCCTCAACCCAAACCTGTACGGGCGCTAACAGGTAATAAAAGGTGTATCAGTCCCAGCCAGGCCACGGGGCCACCTGACGTTCTACCTACGGGCTGTAAAGCACCACGGTGCCACAACATGGCAGGTCCCCACCTACCCTTCAGACCACCGTTCAGACAGGATATGTTTGGTGCAGTGTATTGAATTATTCCTCTATGACCTGAAATTCGAAAACACTTCAACTCAGCACTATTAATGACATATACCCACAGCCCGGCTACATGCAGTTGCTTTCACTTTGACCAGAACATGCCACTGACTTCCTGCTCGAGAGGAAGACACAATCCTTAGCCCCAAACCGAAAATGAACAGAAAACCTTTTTAGACCGTGTTATGTGAGCTGACAATAAACCACCGTAGCATAAGCATAGGCTCTATGTTCCAATGTGCATAACCGTCAAGGTGAGCAAGTTATCTCCTTAAGTTCAACTGCCACGTCCAAATGACCGATGAGGTACAGACAGCCACACACCGCAAACATGGTATTACATTTAGAGTTATAAAAGTTCTACTCAATAAAGCCTAAGTGCGTGCAGTTGGGCAATTTGGCCCCACAATTACAGCCTGTTTCCATGCGGTGGTTCTGGTACATCCTGTCCTCTGAGCTGCGACTGCAAGTCCGTAACCAGGGATGTGCTCTACTGCAGTGCTCGTGTATGCAGATGGCCGTCCGGGTTACATTCTCCACAACACAGTGCCTTGCATGGATGGAAACGGCACGGCAGGAGGAGGAACGTCGTACCTGGAGCTGCCTGGGCTTCAGTCCATTCACCGGTCACCAGGGCCTCAATGATCCTGACGTGGACATCCGGGCTGGGCTCACAGCTGAGGGTGAAAAGAAGTGAAATGAGTCAGCAGTTTGAAGGCCAGCTGACTGGCCCGGCAGTTCTGGATAATCTCTGCACGTACTCTCTTGATCCCTTTCCCTCTTTCCTCCTCTTTTACTAATGGACGGGGCTTAAAGCCTGGCCGCTTTAATTGCTACGGCACAGTCGGCCCGACAGAAAAGCTCCCCGGCTGAAAAGTCTTTTCGCAGAGAGCGAGTGGCATGTTTACGTGTCGTCTGTTCTAGAGGCCCTCGAGTAGGCGCCTCGCCTACGTGTCTGTCTGTCGCGGCGTGTAGGCTGAACTTCACACAGTAAGTCTCTCCTCCACCCACCTAGCGGACTGCTGTCTGAAGAGCACGGGGCTAAAGATCTCTCCCAGGGCCCGGGAGCTGAGCAGGTTCTTGGGTGCGCTGTGACACACCCGGGACCAGTGGCGCAGCAGGCAGCGCAAGGTGGGCCAGTGTTGCACCGGCAAGCCAGGCGCGCTAGCAATGCGTCGCAGCTGCTGGGCACACTCCTCTGGGCTCTGCACCTCTACGAGACCAAGACACACACACACACACACATTTATGACTAGGAATGTGCACACACGTGCGGCCAAACACTGCCGAAAGCGTCCTCCGTTGAAGCCTGAGCGGGTTAGTTGAGCAGACTTTAGCACACTTCCCTTCGACCACTGGGGTAATGGAAAAAGCCCCTGTGCGCAGTTAGGAAACCACATTCAGATTGTGTGTACTCAACAATGAGTCAGGAGTGCAAGGTACACTTGCATGCGATTGGTTAGCACTGAGATATGGGAGATATAGCTTCAGGCTTGTTTTAGATGCTATTAACCACAGAGATCCTGTTTCTGGTCATGTGACAGAAAGACAATCCGGCTACTGCTGAGGACCAGGACTGAGGGAGGTTTGGGAGAGGAAAGGAAAACCCCAGAACAAAAGTAAAAATGCAGAAAAGCGACACACGGAGAGATAAAGAGGGAGACAAAGTCAAAATATACAAAATGGAGGGAGAATGAGACGGTTCTCGCCCTCACGTTATCTCTCCCCTTCTCCCAGCAGGGGGATATTGACACTAGGTCTAGGTGCTCTGGGTTTCCTCCAAAGGTACAGAGTGTTCAAAAGCTAGGCCAGCTGAAGATTAGGTTAGGGCTGCTGCTGTGAGCCAATCATTAACCAGACTCCTTTGGGTTGAGGCAGTGCCCACCGAAAGCCTGCATTCACATGTTCCGTATTCAAGTATTCGGAGAGCGACAAACACATTCAGCCAACAGCACATGCAGATTTGGACTTGACCAAATCTCTAGTAGAACATTAACGGGAAGGCGTGTACTCGGATGAGTGAAACTGGCCAGGTTTAACGTCACAGTGTGTGTGTGTGTGTGTGTGTGTGTTTGTACCTTGGGCAGTGAGTACCAGCTGAGTGTAAATGGCCACTGGGATGACAGGCTGGGGAAGATCTTGCAGGTATTGACGGAGACCATTACAGAGCATCTGCAGGTCCATCTGGTCCAGGTCTGCCGATGGAGGATCTGAATATACACACACACGCGCTCAATGTCTAACACTTCTAACATTATGGGGGCACAGTAAGTTAAATAATGGTTTGGGTCTTACCAGTGTCAAAGCACTGTCTCACATCAAGCCCACCACCAGCTGTGAAGGTTCGGTACAGCGTTGGGTTATCTAGACCTACAAAGAATTAAAGAGGACATAAGCCACAAGATTAGATGCAATTGCTTTGATCGCTCGAATGTAAAAAGAAACATTCAGCGACATTCAATGATGTTGGTGTGGACACACAGCACTAAACTTACTCAGACTGGGATTCCCTAAACAAAAAGCCAAAGGCACAATAGTTGAAAACTTAAAACTATGCTAAAACAGTTATTTTTTAGTGCAAAACTAAAAAACAAATAATATTTTTAAGCATTTTAATCAGATCAAAAAGTTCACTTTGTAAAAGCATAACACATAACACATAGCAGGGCAACTGATTTCCATGGGGGCCCACTATGTACCAATGGGTGGGCGGGAGACGTTGACAGATGAGGATACCAGATACAGCAGGGCCTTTTTTTATTTTGGTATGAATAATTAAACAGAATTATTATTATTAGTAATACTAAAAACTATTTTTATGTAATTACTTAATGCATTACATCAATAAAGTAGAAGTTGATAGTTGCCCAAATAATGAAAGGTTTGGGCGCAAAAATGCATTAGAGTTTGGCAGGCGTATCTGGCCTAACAACCAGGAAGCACTTGGTGCGGGCGGAGGGAGTATACTGAGAGTACCGTTTGAATTCTCCACAAGAACAATTAAAAGCATTCAGTAATTACAGTATTAGCCAAAACGTTATGCTTATTTATACAGAGTAACAGTGAATAGTCGCGCCTCTTGCAGGCGTTCTGAGCATCTTCGACAAGACGGTGTTCATTATGTAGCAATTCAGATCTGTCTGATCTAATGAAGTGATATTTCTAAACAAAACTTTACTTCATTCAGTGAAATACAGAATGAGTCCCTAATTTTAGGGGAGTGGCAACTTTACCAATGTCACTTGTCATATAGGTATAGCTTTCATGCACATCCATTGTGCCGTGTCAATGATTTGTTTGTTCACGTACTTGCACAGGGACAATCTTGAAATCCCTGCCTTTTCAGGCCTGCAGGACCAAACATTTTTAAACCAGGGACACCAGTCACTTTATATTTATGATGTAGAACAAGACAACATCAGGCTCTGCACCTCGTAGATGAGTACAATTCACCTCTCTGGGCTATACAACAAATGAAAGATAACATAATATCACTGTAATTCGTTTTTATAGGTCAACTCGAAACGTGTCCTTCTCAGCCTTTCCACCCCTCAATGTGCTCAATGATTTTAGTACAGAAAACCAGTAGCCTTCACCCAGAACTGTCATTCTGTGTCTGCAACATTGGCTAATGGAGAACAAAAACTTTACTTGTTTTTAGCAAAATAACAGGCATGCCCGTACTTCTCATCTAAACATATATGTATTTCTAATTTTAGTTTTTTCTATTGGTTAGCCACAATGTATTAACCTGTCTCACCGAGAGTAGTACAGTATGAATTTGCCAGTTTAGTCTTATTTAAATTAGTTTGAAACGAAAACAAATGATTAATTCATTCATTAATTAATTCGTGCCAATCAGAAATGTACCAAAACAAGGACTTCTAAAACTCATGGCTTGACTGATTTGAAATGGATACAGCAACCCAGAAAGATAAGAAGATTCTGAAACAGGAGAGAAAAATGTGTTGACTGATGAAGAAATGACTGCTGCGCTCAGCACACTTCTATCACTCCTCCTCTAACAAGGCACAGCATACATTGCTCAACCCCCATTAGATTTCACATCAACATACTAGTGACATAATAGCATAGTGTAATGACCGCACATTGGACCCATGGGAAATGCCAGAGGAGATGATCTGACTTGACGATGGAGGCAAACATAACCAAGGCTATCAAGGTATTGCACTGGATTAAGCTCCTCCTCTTGGATTGTTTTGTTTCTGCTTCGACATCTCCAGAATAATATTCTTCTGTGTGTGGAGTACAATCAGGCTTGATAAAACCCATCTACCAGGTGTCTGGAACAGAGTGTTCTTGAATATAAACCCGAAAATCTTGTTTGGTTGTGCGTGCACAACATGCAAGTGCACACGCACACACACACGCGCGCGCACACACACGCGCGCACACACACGCGCGCGCACACACGCACGCGTGCACACACACGCGCGCACACACACGCGCGCACACACACGCGCGCACACACACACGCGCGCACACACACACACTTGACTTTCTATCCTTGCAGAGACCCAACATTGACACAGAAATCAAATGTCCCTAACCCTATCTTTTCCCAAATCTTATCAGGTCAACCACTAGATGGTATGTAAATACTTGTCCAGAACACAGCCATCATTATCAAAAAGTACAGTACCAATCAAAAGGCACTCATTTAAGGGTATTCCATTTTCCACACTGTAGAATAATAGACAAAACCATTAAGAAAGTATGTGGGATCATGTAGTAAACAAAAAAGTTTTAAACAGATCAAAATACATCTAGACTAAAGTTAATTCAAAGAAGCCACCATTTGCCTCTATGACAGATATGGACACCTTTGCATAGTACTGTATACACTGCACAAAAGAAATAAGGGAACACAAAAATAACACTTCGGTCATGATAAACAAAGTATATTAGACATTTTAAGATGAAAATTGTAGCCAAAGGTGGCAATACCAGCTATTAGGGCATAGGGTGTCCTAACTTATACCTCAGTTGGAAATCTTTGTAAATCTTTTGTTAAATCGATTATAACATGGAAAAAATATATAATTGTTTTTGGATCAATTACATAACCTTTATCTATAGATATTGTTTGAACAAAAAACATAGTGATATGTACTTAATTCTTTAAAAAAAAAATTGTCTTAATTTTTTCACATGATTGTATATCTGTACTCTGAAGATTGTGTGTGTAAATAGCGTACTTTAAAAACAAAAGAGCATCTAACTTTTCAGGTACAATTAGGCATTGTTATTATTTATTGCACGTTATTCTCCTGTGCCGTATTGCACTGCTTCTTGTGCATTATTACTTAAATTCAATTATAGAAAATTAACAATATTTTGGCAGATAGCCTAGATAGGGTTGGTCCAATATTAGAAACATGTCTGGTTTGAGCCACAGCACCAACAAGGAGAACATCTGTAGAACGATCTTGAGCAAGGAACTTAACCATTGCTCTTAACTTAACCACTTTAATTTGCTTTAAATAAGTGTGGCATTACTTCATTACTTCTCTGGGTGATAAAGGTAGTTGATTAGTCTTGCATATACAAATAGCCTTTTCTAATGACCAGTTATTACTAGTTCAGTGTGCACTGGCCAGCTTAGCTTACCTTTCTTCTCGATGGCCTCCAGTAGCCTGGCCAGCATTGGGGGAGCAGTCTCTGGGGGAGCAGTGTCTGGGGGAGCAGTGTCTGGGGGAGCAGTCTCTGGGGGAGCAAACTCCTCCGTCAGGTCAAGTAGGGCTGTGCCTGAAAAAGGAAAGGAGTATCTGTGTTTTCAGTCTTTACATTTAAAACTATAAATGTAATTTCAGGCCTAACTTATTCAACAGCCTATATATACATACATGAATAGACAGATTCATTGCTGTGAACAATGAAAAACAAAAACTGCCATAGCCTTGAGCACTGACAAACATACTTCTCAAAAAAGAAACATTTAGGCACATTGCAATTTAAAATCTCAAAGTAAATACAGAATCTGTTTTAAAATGATTCAGAATAATCGAGGTTAGAAACACGTTCATTTGCGATGAGCTTTGGTTGCCCAAAAGAGGATTATTAGACTCACACTTTGGTCGCCCAACAAACGAGAGATTCCAGCAAAAGACAACAGCAACACCGTTGAATGGTTATAGAGGAGGGTAATAATAACTGAGGGCGTAATAGTAAACTGCTTCCCACACCCGAGTCACCCAGCTCATTCTTCTGCAACACAAATCACTCGTCGAGGCTACATATCGATTTGGCATAAATTGGAGCTGGGCGCGTGGCGTTGGAAGATGTATCATTAACTTCAACAGGAAGTGCAGTGGCAGGTTCCACTAAGAGAAACTATAATCAGCCACTATTCCACGGGGATGACGGTTTAAAGTCAGCAGGCAGCAGTCTGTGCCACCCAGGGGCAGTTGTGGCTGGAGCCTTGCTAGACGCTCCCCCAGACAGAACAGCTGGCGCAGGCAGGCAGCCACCGGGGATAAAGCGGTAGGCCTGTAGTAAGGCAGCAGGTATTTATCCAGGTTGTTCCGCTCCTCTTCAGACTTGGATACCACCAAACTGAACATGCCCTCCAACAGTGGCACATTCAGGGGATCAGGCCCGCCGTCTCCTTCAAAGCCATCAGAAAGATCCGCCAGAGATGCCGCTGGGCCACCACACAATTTGCCATGACGCATACAGCACTCCACCACCATAGCCAGCATCAACTGTAAAAAAGTGCCCTGTGGTTGTGGCCTCCTCCTCCTCCAACTCACCCAGAGACAGAGAAGAGTGGCCAGGACAAGTAAGGCAGCCAGCAACGCCAGAAGTTAATGTTAAAAATACATTTTTCGATAACTCTTCTGAATGACTGAGATGTTCTCCATTTCCAATTTTGTTGCCAGTCTGTTTATCAGTTTGCTTTTACTTGTGGTCTTTGCACATTGTTTTTTTAGAAAACGTGCAGTACTTTCCCCCTCAACCTAAATCACCCTGGACTAGCGAATACTATTTCTACCTCATACGTTAAGGAGATGAGGAGTCAAGTTGTGTCATGGTTTAAATTGTGTCTTGTAAATGTTAGAGGCATGATCCAACACATCTTTAAATAAGACATTTCTCATCGTCACTAGTCAATGGAATCACAACTCTGCCCTAAATAGGTCATTGGAGGCCAAGAGGAATAGAGGATTATGAGCTGAACGCTAAAATGAACATTCTAGTGAAGTTATTTCAATGATTCAGAAGGTAAAATGTAATAATTCAAAGATTTTAAATATAATTGTTCAACCCTGCTGTAGCAAAGGCTAGGCTAGATATTGGTAACAGGGAGTAAATTCATCCTGTCCTCTTCAACACACCACAAAGTGGTCCATTTTGGGATGCCACTTTAGCACCACCTTACCCCCAGGCTGCCAATTGATACATCAATCTCCACGTTGTCGAGCATTCAGATGTCTTGACGTGGTTAGCAGGAGAGGGGCTGTACCTTTTAAGTTGGCAGTAAGGGATGTTGCCAGTGGAGCGTGACTTCAAAAGGCATAGAAACAGACAGCAGACCAAAAGGGTGGTGGAAACCTAAAACGCAACCATGCACAACCAAACGATTCAGGCAAGAACGGTGCTGAGCAGTAGATACAATTAAGGTTTCGTTGGAATGGACCAAGGGGATTTGCAAACACCCTGTGATTTACAGGCAAGTTAGGTCTGAGCCCACCCCCCCACACACTTCTCCCCCTCCCACTAGATCTGAGCATCCAGGTGTGGACATGAAAGGGTCAGGGAGCTGGCACAGATTTTATTTGGATTTGTCAAAAGGCTATTTTGAAAGAGCACTTTTCTGAAAGGCCCAACTGTTCTGGGCTTTGAATCTGCAGTTTCAAACGCAGACAAACATGAATGGAGCCCCTTTCAGGTTCCTTTTCCTCCCTCTTTAACCTTAAAATTATAACTTTTAACGGGCACGATACTGGGCATCTAGCATTTGCTATCTATGCATACTTGCCGGTTATTAGCCAAAAAACAGACGCACCCGCAAGAGGTTGCTTGCTTAGCTACATTAGGCTCTGCCACATTTAACACCATGTCCTAGTTAGCGGACTGAAAGCTGTGGAAAATGTTTTCTGGTTGCGTGTGAACAGAATGGATTAGCAGAGAGAATGTCAAGCACCAAACACGCTCAACCCAACGTAGACCAAAAAGTCCTCATCTGGAAAACATTACTGTGTGGAACGCACCAAGTGGAGCAGAAAGGAGCATTTTCTTAGAAGCAGTCAGCTACTTGCTACAACACCAATGTTTCCCCAAATAGAGCGCTAGACATCCAGTGCCACTTCCGCGCGACTTGGAAGTATAACCTTCCTATCCAGACAGATATCCTACACTGCTGTCCCTTCCACTGCCAAAGAACTTGGCCTCCCGCTTCTGGGAAACTCACTTCACAACCGTGGGCTAAATTTACGCCTGGCCCCACTGCTACTAAATGTCAATATGTAAAACAACAACTTTAGGCATAGATAGTTTCATAATGTTCTAGTATGCCAGTAGTAGCAAACTTTGGTTGAATACAGTAAAAGTTCTTCAGGTTTGTTTGAACATGGTAATTGTTTGTTCTTCAACAATATTAGTTTGTGTAAGCAATTATAAAACAAACTTTCTAAAGTTACCCTGCAATGCTTAAAAGATGAATTAAAAAATGTATCATTTTCATTTATCCAGAGAGACTTATAGTGTTGAGTTGTATACTTTTACATTCTTCCTCCTTCTTGGGAATCAAACCCATAACCCTGGCATTACAAGCACCTTGCTCTTACCCAGTGAGCTACATGAGATCATAAAATAGTAGCCTAGGCTATGCAAAACAAACACATTCAAAACTCAAAAGGCTATACAATGGCGTTTCTGCTGAGGCTCTAGAATGAGCCATGCTACTTTAGAAAAAAGAGGGGAGATGTAAGCTAATGGGGAATAGGCACTGTTCTCCAATTTAAATAAATAATAATTACATTTCACAAAAACAGTTAAACATTTTCATGACAGCACTTATGATGACAGCTGTCAATCATTGTTTATGTTATTATAATACTGCCCTACCACTGTCAGTAGCATATTTTTGTTAAACTTAAAAATCAACTATGTATGAATTTAAGGAACCACATTGAGAAGAAATATGTCATTGTGTCTTTGATCACACTACTGCTACTTTTATGAGTAGAATCCCATTCTACCTCCCCTTTAAGGAAACACACCACCCTCTAAATAAACACGCACACACAAACCCACCTTAATGTTGATCCAGAAATTAATTTTCCCTATTCCTTAGCCCTAAACCTAACCCTTAACTTAACCTAAATCACATTTTGCCCAAAATATAGTGGGGAGCAATTTTTCAGGTTTTACCATCCAATATTTCCAATATCCTATATTTATGCTTAGAACATATGATTATTTACATGAGAGATTATTTACTCCCGCACAGACAGAACATGGTTATACACCTTGTCAGCTCAAACATTAGGACCATTTATATACTGGGCCAGCATTTCATTTCTCCTTCCTAAAACATAGGCCTATTTTGTCACACAATTGCCACTTTTTCTTGATTACTTTTGTCACAATATTGGTATTCTAATACATCTAAAATATTTTGTTCCCTCTACCCAAACTGGGTGGAGAACATTCCCTCAAACCACAGTACAATTCAAAGTGTCCGGGGTCTGGGACAGTGTTTATTTACTCTATCCATAGTTGCCCAGTGAGTAACATGGGGAGAGGGAGGTAAAGTTACTTCTCAGTACCATCGAGCAACTTGATCGTTCCAACACCGACAGGCCGGTGTCAAGTGACAGACCGAACATTTCAGAAATGTTAAGGCTTAAGAGCTGGTGATTTCCATGAAGGGCTGGCACAGGATCAAGGGCGATCAAATAAAGAGTTCTTAGAGAGGAACCTCAGGTCTAGAGAGGTCTCTAAACCTGAGGGTCCTCACTCAGAACCTAAGGTTTGGAGAGGTCTCAAGAAAAGAGGCAGATGCAAGAATCAGGCCAAGTAAGGCATAGAGAGCCAGAGGCCGAGAGCAACACAGACGGTATATTTGCTCCCTTCTTTGGCCCCATTACTCTGTGGACAGGGAAAACATACAGGTAGTGCAGTTTCTCCAGCACCTAAAAAGAAGGTTTTCTAGCCGCCTGCCGTATCAGAATACCTATAGCAAACTTAACCCAGACTGGAAACAATTACACAAGTCAAATGCAGCCTATTGCTAAATAGGCTATGTATGAAAGAAAATCCTCCGCCCCCAAGGAACCTGCCCACTTCTCATTTAGAAACACTTCAGAAAAGTGGGCACTGAATGTACAATTAACCCTGTTCTTGCTTTCTCAGCAGCTGGGACCTCTGTACCAATCAGGGCACTCTGTAAATGTCATCTCTATAGTAACGGGTTGCCTTGACAACTTAAGGAGAGCCACGGAAAAAGCGCAAGAGAGGGCCCCCACTTGAACAAGTCTTCACAAGTCAGCTTGTTAGGAAGGCCTCAGAATATCCCAGAAGCCCTCAGCTCAGTCAGCCACTCAGGCGACCGCAGGTTGAGGAACCAAACGCATCTGCCACTGTGGTGGAGGAAGGCATTGATGTTGGCTACAGGGGAACAGGCTCTCCCAATTCAAATGATCTTAACTGCAGACACCGCTGTAGCCAGGCATGGGGAGAAGGACATGCACTGAAGAGAGTGCACACCTTGGTTAAATGTAGGACCTCATGTAACCAGTATATTTATTAAAGCTTCTGTAATTTCTTCACTTCTGGGCAGGAAGTTACATGAAAGCTGTGTGACTGAAAACTGAAACATTACAGAAGTCATGGTTTCAGATGTGTGACATTTAGTCAGTCTATTTTTAGGGGCATCTTGACATCCTTACGAATGGTTTTAGCTATTGGTTTAACAGCAGGGCAATGTGGCTTATTAATAACGTGCAGTTCTAGTCAATAACACATAAAATGGAGTTGCGGGCACTAGAAAAGTGAGACTATGTCTCCCCCTACAGAGAGATATGTGCCACGCATGCCAGGAGCGAAAATACAAAGACAAACAGAAAGGAAAAAAAATGAAGACTGGTGTAGACTGAATGTATAAAATAAACCTGTATCAGATTGTAAAATGACTCACAGGCTCACAAATACAGATTTAACCATGCAATTATTAGACCAATAATGCAAAGAGAAATACTTACAAAAAAGGGATATATCTGACCGAAAACTAAAAACCTAGGCCAAAATAAATTCATTTAAACAATCCTAGTTCATTATAATCTATAAGAATACAATGTGATCAACATTGTTTCAGTCATTATGGAAACTGACCACAATACAAGATCAGTGAAATGTGCCAGATAGGGAAGTTTCTTCACTATGCTTTAAAAAGTAATATGCATGAATGTGTATACATGTATATACAGACACACGCACACACGCACACACACACACACACACACACACCTGCACATACTGGGAGCCACAGTATGTACAATGGACTGGTGTAACAGTAGCAGTAACGTCCCATTAGATCGTTATATAATGCCACGCCCTCTTCACGCTGGGTCTCACAATACCCATTCCTTTTACTGACGTTTGGCTATTCCAACACATATTACATCCCTCTTTCCTCGCATATTACCCTTCCCAATTTCTACACCTCTCTCCCCCCTGCTCCATCTCCCCCCCCCCTCCCCTGGGGTGTGGCTAATCCTGCAAGCAGACACGCTTTGCTTCCAGTAAGAAGATTTGCCAATTCAGTCTCCAGTCTCTGGAGGTGATCATGTAATGAAACGCACATGTGTGCACTATCACGCACACAGGCCCATAAAAGAACGCTTTTTACTGGAATGGTGAAGACCAGGCACAGATACGTAGAGGCTTTAAAAATACATTTTAAATTAACATGAATACATGTTATCGTTGCCATCAAAATACTTCGACACGATATCATCTAGTACTGGAAAAACCCAACAAGTGAAAGGACTATGAAAAGTCATACAAAACCCTAGAGATCAGGCCATTGCTGCGTTCACATTTTCATCTTAATAATGTCATTATATTACAGGAGTAAGGACAAAGTGTACTGTATGAAGTGGTCTACCACAGCGTTGGCAGCACAGATGACCCTGCACCGGGTGTGAGGGCCACAGGCGCCTACCGTTTCCTATTCATCAGGCATCCATTTATTGTCCTTCCGCATTGTGCACCAAGTTACTGCAATCAGCACTTAGTACCATTCTACTGATTCATCACAACGCTACAGATCAGTCTATGGTGCAGTCTGTGCCAACCGCCACAGCGAGGTCCAGTTCACACCCCATTCTGCCATATTTTAACCTAAATTGTGCAGCAACGGGGTTCTTGACAGAGGCGGTATTGCTAGCCGTCATAGGCTCCTGAATGAGGCCTAGAAAGGCTATTTGAATATCGATCAGTCACCTGCCCACCACCACAACTCACCCTGCTGCTACATGACTGGAACGGAAAGTGTGCATTATATTTGGAATATGGCAAACAATCTCCATTAGAAAAGCATCTAAGTACAGCAGATGTTCCTTGCCGAGCACTGAAGGGGCCCAGGAAAAGGAAAATGCTACGTTACCTCAATATGCAGCTATGCAGGCAGAGTACTCTCCCGTTCCTTCATTCTCATTATCTCTTTGGCATGTATATATACACATAGTCGTACTTGTCAACTCCTCTCTCCTATACTGTATTTATAGGTGGGGTCTCCGGGTAAAACAACCTTGCCTACCTTTCTGCAACTTTCTAAATTTGAACCGGTGTCACCAACCTGGTCGGCCTGTCGTCATGCCCACCATGTTGCTAACTGTCCATACACAGCACTCACGGCCTGGCGTCATGCCCACCATGTTGCTAACTGTCCATACACAGCACTCACGTTCACGTGCATCAAAGCTTGTCTCAACGCAATTCTAAAATAACCAACTCAGAGCCCACCTAATAAAAGGCTCACATGAACAAACGAAGCATACATTTTAAATGTAATATGTGTCTATAGGATTTATTTGTGGAGACTAAACATAATATGCTGCTCAGACAGTTTACCCCTAAATTAACCTCAAAGTTAGGTTAAAATGTAAGACTTGATAAGGCATCTCAACCTGAAGTTACTCCATATTGTAGACTAACACTTTTACTCTGACTTTGCTGAGCACAAAACCAGACTTGTTGCGGCATGTGAATCTCTAACAAAATGAGATGGTCGAAAGCTTAAGAGGCTGTAAACCATGCTGAATGGGCAAAAACAAAGACCAGCTGGGAAGTGTGAAAAAACATTTCAAAGCCCCAAAACAGGGCATTGAACACATTCCAAGTTTAAACCAGCAAATGTGTACCACTGATTTCACAAAGTGTAATGACATACCATTACAAAGCTAAAAGTCTGAACCTGAACTCAAGAAGAAAAAATTATGAAGGAAGCATATGCTTCATTCACATGCATTTGCTGATACGTTACCTGGGGGAAATAATCCCTACTGGTGAACACCAAGAATATGATTACCCTTAAAACTGGGTGCTCAGACAAGATGGAGATATGTGAAAGCACAGAGAAGTGTTTTTTGTTTTTTTTTTTTTATCACCTTGAAGGAGCTACAGAGTTCAGTGACTGAGTGGAGTAAATGGTCACTGGCTACCCATATCAAAAGATCTGTATGACACTGGCCTGTATTGGATGGTGGCATTAAAACACTGTTACTGGAGAAAGTACCATCGGTCAAAAGCATGAGTGAACCAGCGGTGACCTGGGATTCCACTACAATTGTTTTATTTACACAAATGAGACTTGCCAGATTCACATAAGAGATTTTGTTTAATAGTGTATACAATTCTCCCCAGGTAACGAGGGACACAGATACTCCCCACAGACACAGATGTATAAATAAGACGTCTTAATCAATGTATATTCCAGTAGAATGAGCGGTGGAGTAGGAATTCTGGATCAATATGCTCATAACACCACCCTATCATCTTTTAAAACCTCCCAACCTCCACTGTCGGATTTAGGCACAGGTCTGTGCTGATCATTTTTATAACAGAATCTGCAGAATCTTTGCTTGCTGAGGTAAACATGGCCAGGCATGAACTTGTGCATAACACAGTGGTTTACAGAAAAAGTAAACCACATTATAATAACAGCTATCTAACATTATTTAGCATGCTTTGAAGAAGATCTTGACTTATTACAACATAAAAACTGACCCTATCCTTAGCCAGCAGTTGCTTGAACAGATACTTTGTTGATAGTAATACTATAAATGGAACATCCGCAGATGAAAATTGGGACTCAAAATAAAGCACAACCTTAATGGAAAATCATAAAGGACATTGTAAAGATGCTCCTTAAATTTTCTTTTATAATAACTGGCTAAATGCTACTGTTAGGAATGCCTGAAAGAGACATGAAACTGAAATATTAAACAATCACAAAGACTCTTTTATGACCAATATCATAAATGCACTGCTGCTCAGGATTTTAATTCCCATCTCCTGACACCATAACTTGGGACGCACTGATAAAACTTTGTGAAACTAATACATATTGTGTTTGTTTGTTGCATAATACTGCCAACTTGGACATGTCCTCACCAAAAAGTTCAATCTTCATGCAACTGGCGTAAGGAGGTAATCCTTTTACATTAACAAAGAAATCAATACAGCCAAGCCTGGTGTCAAGTAATATTTGTTTTTCTTTAGACAAATTTTATTAAGAAAAAAGTTTGTTAGCATGTTCACTGCTTGCGTTTATAGCTCCAAGGTCACAAATGTATTTGAAAATATAGAAAGTGTCAAAACATTACGTTTATGTTGGAGTTAGCCCACTAGCAGAACCACCGAGGTGGCAATACAAAAAGAAGACAAAGTAGCCAGGATTGCACAAAAAACTAGCCTAGCAGTAATAAAAGAAGATACCGCACATGTTTACTAAATATTCAATATAAATCTTTAGAATCTTGAATTAGCAGCAGCCATTTATTATAGTTAAGATATGTCTGATATCATCTACTAGCTAATGTAATACAATCGTCAATTTTATTGGTAAAGTTAGCTAGCCAGCAAATTTGCAGATAAAGTAGCTTTGTGCTAGCGGCCATGTAATCTTTGACCAGCTAGTTAGCAAAGGGGCACTAAACAATGTTGATTTCGTTTGCTATAGATAATTGAACTGTTCATGTCATTTGTAAAAGTTAAGGTTTATCCAGTGGGCAACCATCACGGCTCGCTAAGCCTTTAGTGAGAGCGTGAGGATAGATCCCAATCTTTATTTTGTTATAATTTGATGCATTGATTTATGCTTTTGGACTTGGCAGAATAATACCAATGTCTAAGAAATTAAATACAGAAATTAAATTAAATTAAATACTGCATCTCTTCCCATAATGCATGAGTTGCATATTTAATACTTATGGAACGCCCAACAATACTTGAGACACACCCGAAAGAGTAGGCAAAATTGTGCAAAACTTTGAACACAAACATCAAGTGTAGAACATGCATGATATTCATTGCAAAAGCATTGCACTGTGTTTTCAGTAGCTGGATTCGCATAAAGTGGACATAACTTACAGATACTACCAGAATAATGTGTCACCCTTTAATTTCTGCCACCACATGTCATTTTTTAAAAACTTTTAACACCACCAGTTAGCCACAAAAGTAAGTTTTGGACATTATGCATTCTTCTTTTCATTGGTATTCAGCCCTACAGTGAAGTTCCTCTTTGCATTGCTGGCTGGCTGGTTGGTTGGCTGACTTGCTATCTGGCTGCATGCTCTGACAAGAGGCCCAGAAAAGGAGCAACAAAAATCTGTTGTTTAAAAAAAGCCTGGAGCTGGAATGAGCCGGAATGCTTCCCGAAGCCTGGTCAAGCCCTCTCTCTCCCCACATCTGCTGCTCTGAAGTAAACCCCTGTAGCTCAGTGAGAGCAAGGGCCCCTTTCCAAACCTCCATCTTCCTCCCTCTCCCACCCTTGCTTCCCAGTCAGGGCCAACTGCAGGAACATTATCAAAACATTAAAAAAAAAAGTAGGGTGAAAGAAAAAAGCTGGGGAGATTCTGCCAGATCCCTCAGTGGCAGGCAATGAATCACCTACACTCTAAAGCAACAAGACCCCCACACCGCACAGAGCCCTCCTCAGCCCCTCCTCCTTAGGCCTTCAGCCAATCGCCTTTTCTCGGCCCCACGGCCAGACTGATCTCTCAGTAAACCAACTCCTTTCCAAGCCTCCAGAATCTTCCCTTAAGCCACTCACGTTTCCCAGCCCTCAAACTCTCTCCCCCTGGGACACACAGACACTTCTCCTAGTGCTACATTCATACTTGCTCTGGGCCCAGTGCTGTCATTCAAACTCAGCCACGGCCATTCTACTCATTAGAATAATTCTTGTTTATTAGTGCAGGGTCCAATGCCATAACACTGACATGTTGAAATGTACCTCTTTCAAATGGCTCCTTGCTCACACTGCTAGCCCAAGCTAAAGAATTTCACAATCTCACCACAAAGGGCAGGGAATGGAAACCAGGCCACTAGAGACTGCTGTATTGGTGAACCGAGAGGCCCACACTAAGACAGAGAGCTTTCACAGGCAATTGTCATGGTATCTTTAAATTCATCCTTGAGTGGCTGCATTGTAGTGTAGGTAGAGAGTAGGTACAAATTTTAAAAAGAGTTTGCAATGTTGATCCCCGACAAAGGAGCATGCCTTGGTAATCTACTAATACTAATCGATGTCTTGTTGCCAAGTCGTAAGAATTTCACTGCTCAAAACGACAATATTATTTTATGCATTTGCCAATAAATTAAATTCATGCTTTCTTATTAAAATAGCATGTTCCTCAGCTCTCACCTGAGGGTTCAATAAGTGCCATTCCCAGCAGCAATGGGCAGCAGCTGCATACTGGGGCCTAACCGGAGTTCACACATGACTGACAAACTAACAACCTAACTATTTCAGGAGTTAAATATACATGTGAAAATATAAACTTCAATGAAGATCTAAACAATGAAAAATGATATACACCGCAGCGCTACAATTTGAACAATTCCTGTAGTCATCCATGTGCTTGTTCCATCTCCCTTTTGGAGAACTGGCTCACTTCTCTTTTTTTTTATCTCTCTAACTCCCCAATATCACTCACCTTGTTCATCCCCAGAGTCCGTCTTGGATGAGCCGGGCGCCACGGGTAGGGGTCTTGGAGGTCTTGGCTTGGGAGTGGGAGGAGAGATCCTCTTCTTCCCAATGAACTCCACATATGTCCCAGGAAAGTCCCCCTTATCCTGGGTGGTTTCATTAAAGCCAGGCAGCCAGCCAATGTCTTCTGGCCTTTCCTCCAGACCGTCACAGTACCCAAGGGCCACCATGGTCCCTTTAGTCACTGTTAAAATGTCCCCCACATGGAGGTCAAGGTCCTCCTCTCGCTCCTTTTTGTAGTCGTAAAGCGCCCTGTACTGATAGCCTTCTGCAGCCATTACTATTATTACTTTATTTCTTTAGAAATATAAACAATTTTCTAACAGAGGCAGGTTAGATTCCCAACAATTGGTTACTCGTCAGGTTTTTCTGAAAATATATATTAACTGAGTCAACACACCTGCCGAAAGAGCAAAATAACACCTTTTGAACAATCTAGACCTCTACAGTTATTTGACTGATTATTCAATTTGTATTTGTCTTGGGGTCATTCTTAAGGCTGTGTTATCCACCGCACCCACGTGGGGCCTCCGGGGGGTTTGTCCATCTGTATATGGTCTTCAGCAATGGGTTTGTAACAATGATCTGCAATACAGAGCAGAAGAAGCCATTTGCGACATGTTGCATAACAAAATAATGTGATCCTTCAGCTAAAAGAACAAGCAACATTAGCCATTACTATTATTGTTTGGGTTCATCACCAGTGCATTACATGAGTAGCAGTGTTTTTCCTAGTTAAAAACTAGGAACTAGACTTAGCGTAAGAGTGCAATATATTTATGCCGACACTTAGGTAGTGGGAGATTTTGAAAAGGCAGCCCCCTTTGAGTTCTATATGCTGGAAAATCCCTAGAGTAGTTCTGAGAAATAAACCTAACGCTGAAACAAGCAACAAAACATCCCAGCCCTAAACTAAATAAATTGTTACATTTACATAATGTCAGAGATTGGTAAATTCCTACAACGCTTTTGCATACAATGTCAGCAAGCAATCGGTAATGGCTGATTTCAAGCAAAAAGGTAATAAATCAGTAAATTTGTACAGATTGTGCTTTCCAAAATTTCTGCAGTGGTCCGTGGTGCTCCAGCCCGGCAAAACCATTGCCACCACAGCAAGAAAACAATTCCTAAAACAACGTTTCTTAAGGTTATGCCGCTTTCTGAAGTCTTATGCCGCTTCTCCTTAGTTTAAATTTTTTTTTTTAGATAATTAATTATCATTACAATAAGTAATTGTTCTGAAATTCAGGTCCCTAACCTCCTCTCTGTATGCGGTCTAAACCTTGTGATGGGGGTGTCAAAGTTAAGGATGATGTTGGAGCTGTGTGTGGACAGTCATGCATGAACAGGGGGTACAGGAGGGGACTGAGTATGCAGCCCTGGAGGGCTCCGATGCTCAGGGTCAGTGCAGGAGGTGAGGGGGCTGCTTGTCAGGAAGTACAGGATCTATTTGAAAAGGGAGGAGTTTAGTCCCGGGGTCCTGAGCTTAGGAACAAACTTAGTGGGCACAATGGCGTTGAATGCTGAGCTGAAATCCATGAACAGCACCCTCAGGTATGTGTGTCCGTTTACCAGGTGGGAGAGGGTGGTTTGTGTCATCTGGGCGATGGCAATATTGGTAGATTCATTGTGGACCGAACTCTGAGCTTATCACGGACATCAGGATTAATTTACGGCTTTTGGTTGGGGAAAGTCCTAACATTTACCCTTGGGACGACATCATAGATTAACTTGGACATATATGCTAAAACAAGAGTCTGTGTAATCACCAATGTACCAATTGGCTGCACCACAGAACACCTGCCAATCTGTTGTTTCAAAGGGGTCCTGGAGAGGGGTAACAGATTCCTCATTCCAGAGTTAAGTTTCCCGAAAAACCAGTTTGTCTTGTTTTAGAGGTTGTCTGTGTGTTGGGAGGAGAAAAATTGTTTGACCAACCTTACCAAAGGCCAGGCAGGAGAGGTGTTTGTACCCCATTTGTGAATAACAATGGTCAAGAGACAAATCCCAACCCACCAGTTAATGTGCTGGTAGTATTTCGGCAAAACTTTCCTAATATTTGCCTTATTGAAGTTACCATTGTGCAGACTGCTGTGATTATTGCAGAGCTGCATTCCCACTGTACTTTCACAGTTAGGAGCTCCAGGGCTGGTAAAGAGAGTGTTGAAAGGGCTGCAACATTTGAACCCCAGCGAGAATTAACCATAATACAGACCCCTCCTCCGCCTTATGTTCATCAGACTCTGAAGTCTGGAACAAAAAAAATCAGATGGGGTAAGGGCCAAGTCAGGCACCATAGGGTCAATCCAGGTCTCAACAAATGCCGGCCCACAACAGTTCACAATGTCCCACTGGAAGTTAAACAGAGCGCGTAGTTCATCCACTTTATTGTCTAGTGATTGAAAAGTTTTGGTTTGAGCCAAGTGGCTGAATATTTTCAATCCAAGATGTTTTGGCTTGGAGTACACTCAATGCCCTGTCTAGAAGAGTGCGTTTAAGGCTGTGAAATGTGAGAAAACTTAAAGATCTTCAGAAACACAGCAAATGTGAAAAAATAATAATAATTTAATTGCATATTTGCAAAAATGCTAGGCACCGCATGCGAACCAAGCTAGCGAGACTGATAGCAAATTTCACGCTGCCAAAACTTTTTAATTTTATTATACAACATTGTCAGTTTTTCTCACATTAATGCAATAACTCCATAAAGTTAAGGAAAATCTATAAAGTTATTTCTAAAGCCGTCATTGAAAATGTATATATATATATTGAATATCATTTCCTTTTTACATCATTAGCTTGTATTGAATGACCAGATAGTATTAGCAGGGGTTTGTGACATAAGAACAGGTATTCAGGTTTAATTTGACACTTATTTAGTGGAAGTTAAGCTAACAAGCTCAATAATTTAGAAATGAGGCAGCATTGGCAATTTTTTAGGTGCTCAACATCAGCGGTACAGACGTCAAAAGAGCTGCCTTAGTATGAAACTTGAATACAAAACAATAATTTATTCCTGGCACACAACTCACAGTACATTACCATGTACATACATTGTAATAATACGGCATGCTAATGACTATCTTCAGTGGTTGATGATTTACAGGCATGGCACCTTGAACCTGAGCCAGAACAACTGGTTATTTTCCTGTCTGCACCAGACATGTTGTTAAAAATCAAGCAAACCCTGGGCCTCCATGGAGCCTGGCATGGCGATGTCTTTAAAGCAGCAGCGCACCAACACCTTATGGCACAGAATGCGCAGTGGAAGGTTGACGGCTAGCAATTAAGGACGTGTTTGGGGCCAAATAAATTACTCCATCTTTGCTAAAAAGGGTCCTTGGCACACAGGCGCTAGATGGGGTGTACGTCAATGAATTGGGGCACAGACAGATGGCTTCAAGAAAGGATGTGATTTTTTCAGCGCTGAAAAATAAAAAGTAAACCCTTACTTACTACAGTCCAAAAATAATAATAATGGTAATAATAGTCTGTAATAATAGTAAAATCAACACCAAAATTAATCACCTGTATTAACTGAACCTGTTTGAACTCGTTACCTGTAGAAAAGACACCTGTCCACACAATCAAACACACTCCAACCTCTCCACAATGGCCAAGACCAGAGAGCTGTGTAAGGACATCAGGGATAACATTGTAGACCTGCACAAGGCTGGGATGGGCTACAGGACAATAGGCAAGCAGCTTGGTGAGAAGGCAACCACTGTTGGCGCAATTATTAGAAAATGGAAGAAGTTCAAGATGACGGTAAATCACCCTCGGTCTGGGGCTCCATGCAAGATCTCACCTCGTGGGGCATCAATGACCATGAGGAAGGTGAGGGATCACAATACTGATTTTGTCCTAAATGTGATTTGAATCTTAGGAAAATTTCCTATTTATAAATAAAGTACATTAATACTCTACCTGTTTTTGTTGCCTTTCAACATGACAAATTATTTTGCATTTTCTTTGTTTGATAAAAACTATAAACTTTCTCAATAAATATGAAAATTAAATTTTTGTTGACCTCTATACATTGTTGTTCTTTTGTGTATTCATGCCAACTATACTGGGCTCCATTTCCAAAGAAATACGTTAGAATGTGGATTATGGTTCTTGTTTGTTAATTGTTGCAAATAATACACTTATTAAAAATGTGAAATAAAGTTCTGGTAAGTTATGCATTTCAGTTTCTTGTGGCAAATATTTTATTGTTAGTCATGGCCAAACTAATTTGTCCTTCTCCACCTACTGCGCATGTGCATGTGTGCAATATAACATAAACAAAAGCACCATCAGGTTAACTTTGACCTCAAACTAACTGGTTGGTCTCCGATCCACTGTAGCAGGTCAATAAAAAAAGACAAGCAATAATGTTGAGCCCTGAGGTTTTTTTATATTTTTGCTCTGTGTGAAAAGCAACACCAGTGTGAGACGTTTATTTTGATCAGTTGAATAATCGAGCAGGATATGCATAGAATAATTAATGCAGCACTAGACACTATACAATTTATTTTTAAGATGCAAATTAGGTTCCTGTTAACTGCATGTAGCATGCGAGTTGTGCATCTACTACCAATAGAAATCCTGCAATTGTGCCATGAGGCTAAGAGCAAATTGTGTAGGTTTAAAAAATGTCATGCAATGCTACAAAAGTTATTCTGTGCAACGTCATGTTCACAAGCAAAGTCAGGTTTTGCCTTCTGGGCTTCTAAGTAAGTTTGGTTTGGCGGCCTGCTGCTGGAAATAAGAATACGTTTGCGGGCCCCAGGAGGTTGTAGTACCACTGCACGTGGCCTGTGTGCTCAGCAGGCTCTAGCACTGGTGTGTATTTAAATATTCAACTGATTATCAATGAGGCGGAATGGTCTGTTGGTATATTATAACCAATGTTGCATTGGTGTAAAAAAAAAAAAAAAAACATTTCGAACAATGCATCAATCCTATTTAAAATCCGGGGATACCAGTTGAATTTAAACATCATTTTGCTATGTTAGTTTAAAAGCTACGTTGTGCGTAACAAATGTTTGATAACTGTTTTGAAGTTTAGTATAAACTCTTTACAAAATGTTTGTGGAAGTATTAGGAGCTAGCTAGAAATGTTTTGTTGCAGGGCTGACGTTGACGTCAACCGAAGCCCTGTGCAGTGAAGTTTAGTGTGGTTGACTTGACCGGTCGCGGAATTGTATTTCTTCTGTAGTTATAAGTAAAACTTGTAACTACGTGTAACTACTTGTAATAACGTAGGTAAAACTTAAGTGTTGTATATAAACAAATAGATGTTAGCTATATTACTGCATACCAATGCATTCACAAAGTAATAACAGATAGCATTAGCTAAATGCTGACGTTAGCACCACACTGGATACAATATTTCCTTGGCTAGCCTAGTAAGCTAACTTGACACAGATACACACCACTAACAATCGCAAGAAAGCAAAACTCACTTGCATGAAGGGCGCCAGGTTTGAGTTGAGACGAATCGAATAAATGTTTCTTCCTTTCCGAGTGAACGCTAATTCCACTCAGACACTAAGTATACAACTTGTTAGCAAAACAAAAACAGTATCAAACACCTCTAGAAGTAACTACATATAGTATGTTCTATCAATAGTCCAAACCAGTACTTATAATGTAGAAGTTAATGTTACAGTACTCGTTTATTCTATAGCTTCGACCCGTACTCAGTCTTGTACCGATGGGATCAGAATCCACCCGAACGAATGGATCAGGGCTAGTTTCTGCGAGAGAGTGACACTGACACTTGTTCGCCGGCACGTCAATCAAAACGCGTAACCATTCGACCAGACATACCCCGCCTTTTTCCGGTAACGTCGAGAGCTGGAATTGTGAGCCTGTTCCTTTGCACGCAAGCACGCACGAATGTCCCATAGAGCATTACATAACTTCAGCATGTTAGCAGGTAGAAATGTAGTACTATCTTGTATTGTTTAAAATATAGAATTTGACTACATGTGTTTCATAAACTTACATCTGAGTGATATTAATTTTCACTACAGGCAAATTGATACATTTCATGTAGAGAGAGAAGATGACTAGCTTCACCACAGTCAAAAACCACTGTCATATTATCTGAAGTTTATCAGTGACAATATTTATATATAAAACTAATAGAGAGTGAACAGGGGTCTGAAGCACGTATTGCAGCAATATGATTAGCCTATTTTATCTTACATGCATTTGTTAATTTATTTATATCCAAATACAATTGATCCAATCTAAATCCAATTGATTACATTTATTTTTCATGGGTGTTGTCCTAAAAAGGCACCATTTTTTCTGATGAGCACAATTCACAAGGCCTCTCCTCTTTAACTCCTTACACACATCATTTCATGGAATTTCATTAGGACAAGTAAGGCTAATCCAAAATTATAACATGCATGTTTCAGTTATCCAGTAACCTCTTACAACAGGCCTACATTGTCAAGGAGGCCCGACCAGATTGTGGGTGTGACCTGGCGAGACTAGTTATCCAGAAAGGGAAAGACAGGCTTCTGGGAACAAAAAAGTTATTACTTATACTAATTAAAACCTCTTGGCATACTACACATTCATGAGGAACATTCCAGACCCTTTTGATTGCTGCATTTTTAATCATAAAGAGTTTTTGAAAGACGTTTCTTGAAAATATAGTTTCCATATATAATTTCCTTTAAGGCTGGAATAGCTGGTTGCAGCCTGTATGATTAGTAACTGTGACCTTAATAAACAGGAAGGACAATAAATTATAGTAATTTGTTACATCTGTAGAATTTGAATAGGATATATTGTGAATTGCTCATATTGTTGATATGGTAAACTAAATTAAACAGTTTATCACAGACATCATTAGAAATTATAATTGTCTTAGCTAATTAGAGTAATTAATGCACTACTTAAAAATATATATTTTTTATTTCAAATAAAGTGTTAATTTAAACGCTACCTAGCTCAATGTATGCAGTGGTAAATTAAGTGAAAAACAGCAAACCCCCTGCTCCAACAGGAGTTCACAGGAATTCTTAGTAAACAATCCCAAGCTCATGACTGTGTTTGTGTGTGGCCTAATTATGGAACTAAAGGAGCTGTGAGGGAATACGCCCCTCAAATGCTCAGCAGTCTCTTTATATACATGGAGGCTACCTTCAATATATAAGGGGAAAACCCGGCACAAATACTAATCAGTCTGGGAGTCTTTTATATTTGTATTTTTTTCTTGCACAGACTTTCATAATGTATATGAGATATTTATGAAAATACCAATAAAAATCATAAATGGGATTCAGAGATCTGTTGCTGACAACAATGGAAAATAATATTTGAACCATTAATCCCTACATCCACCCAGTGGTACAGGCTCTAGGCCGGCTCTCCGTCTGCTTTTCTCCAAATAATTGAATGCCAAACCACAAGTTGGGTACTGTTAGTTGGTTCTCTTAACTGTTCTCTATCAGAAACGTGAAAGAATTATAAACCAACGTAAACAGTTTAGTCAGGAGTGAAATACCACATTTGGGGCCCCTGGTTTTTTTCCTTCATTTTGTTGTTGGTTTCTTTTGATAGTTGTCTTTGTGGAAAAATGTTTTAATGCAAACCTTTCCCTATTTCCTATTTTCTGCCATTTTAGCACTTTATTGGACAGGAAAGTGGTAAAATATAGAGGAACAAACCAACACTGCAGCAGCATGTGTAATGGAGGCCACAACTCAGACAGCTGGACCACCCTAAGCCATGCGAATAATGCTTTTATGACAAACTCCTGCTCCCATGAACTACTTTGACAAGCAGGCTGGCAAAGAATCACCATTGTTTTGTTTTCTCCCCACACTATGCTTAACTCAATAGTTACAGGAGGGAAGTAGAAAAAGGTTCCTGGTATGGAAGGAAACCAAAGCAGTTCTCTTTCTGTTCTTTTTAGAGTTGTATTTAAATAGGAGTTGGTGGGTGATGCATTTCACAAGTTCCTCTCATGTCACTGGGCATTATGGGATTGGACATAACAGAATTCTCAGCTTGCTCACAAAAGTAAAATAATCCGTGAATAGACAGGAGAGACAAAAAGAGCTGGGGAGCTTGCTAGGGGCTCCTATACACTGAGTTTTGTTATGATGAAAAACTCTGAGAACCCTAACCAGATTAATGGTTTAAGGGGCCCACTCCATTGGCATAGTGAATTTTTAAAAGGTAGATTAAACATTTAAATGCGGTACCAGAAAAGGGAGACTTCTGTCACATACCTGAATGTTTCATTCAATGTTATAACTCCACAATTGCTATGGAACACTGAACCTGGCTGTCAACAGACCTAAATGACTTATTTTGCCTGCATTGCCCTGACCTATTATACATTAGGCAAGAGTTCATGCTACATTAGTTTCAAGTCCCCCTTGTACACTAAAGGATACGGCAATATAGGTATTTACATCCATCTTTTACAATGTTGCCAATCATGTTTAATTTATTAAGTATCTTGTATGCCAATCAGTAAAATGTTGTAAGACTTATGTTATGATGTTTCACAGCTTTATTTGGAAATTGATTAAAGTGTGTTTTCAATTAGAATCTGTTGCAAATCCCCCGAAAAAGACAGAAATATCCCATTCACATAGGTAGAGAAAGGCCTTGGTCAGGGAGGTGACCCAGAACCCAATGGTCAAGAGTCAGAATTCTCTGAATAACATAAATGATGCCTTTATGGTAGAGAGACCAGACATAACCCAATCCTCATAAAAGGCAATTGACAGCCTGCTTGGAGTCTCAGAACTCTCAGACCAACAACAAGATTCCCTGGTCTGAAGGACACAAGACTGAACTCTTTTGGCTTGAATGCCAAGCATCAGATCTGGAGAAGACCAGGCACCGCTCTTTACCAATACTATCCGTACAGTGAAGCATGGTGGAAACAGCATAATAGTGTGGAGAGGTTTTTCAGAGTAAGGGACTGTGAGACTATTCAGGATCTTAGGGACAGATGAACAGAGCAAAGTACAGACTGTCCCTTTTTTTGGAAGACAGCCTTTTCTTGGCAGGACCTGGGGGAGAGATGTTTACTCTTTTTCTAATTAATGCTTTTGTGTGACTTTCTCTAACATCTGTGGAATGTTCTTTGCTCTTAAATTTTCTTCAGAAAATGACAATGTTTGCCAATTGAAAGGTAGTCCATGTAACGGAAATGTATTTTATCTATGTAAACTTTTGCAAGGCACTTTGTAAATTGAATAGAATCTCTGCTTAACATCAACTGCTCAATAAATACAATCGACATTGGTGGGGTCAAGAGAAATTCTTCCCCACTTAAATTGGAGTCCCACAACTCCTGCCAGAAAAAGTGGGTCCCAGGTGAAAAGGTTAATTTTCCACTGGTAAAAGAAATTGTTTACTTCACAATTTGCCCCAGAGAATATTTGTATAATTTGTTAGCCATGGTAATAGAAATAAATATGCTACTAGGAAAAGCATTTCAGGAACATAGAGTTCCTCTCAACGGCTTAGGTCTTGAGCAACCCTGTTACTACATCTGAACTCAATATTATACACATCTGCCAAGAGCAACATTCTGTAAATGGAAATGACTTCCACAAGCTTCAAAGATGCCTCAAAAAGAGTGGGAGTTTCTGTGGGGAAAGTAATAGCAAAGGTCCTCCTTATGAACCATAGTTCTAATATGTTTCATTAAAAAGAAATAAATATCAGCTGACAAAAAAGAAACACTTTGAAAGTGTTAGAAAAATATGTCTGGCATTATTATGCTTTAATACATTCAATATGAATATGCAGAAAGGCTTATAAAAGAGAGTGGCAGGGTTGGTCTATTGCAACTGTATTTCACTTAATCATATGGGTGTAGTGAAGGCTAAACAGAAGCATGAACTACTTTAAACTGTTACTTTATTACTTTTTTCATTATCTTCCACAGATTGTAGTAACCAACCGAGAGGCTGTATCCTCTCAGTCTTGAAACAGAAAACAGTATGGCAAAATGTACTTCTTGGCATTGTCTAGTAAATGTAATCTATAGGTAACTATTTTTGGCTCTTCCAAGGCAATTAATATGTATAGTTTTTAATCCTTAGACACTGTGCTGCAGTAGTGAAGCATGCCACATCTGAAATCTGGTTCAGGGATCTGGGGGAGGTCATTGACCTGAAGAAAATATGATTAAGGGCTGAAAGAAATGCAGCCTTTAATAAAACATGGAATACTGGCAAAATGCACTTAAATTCAGAGACTTGAATAATAGACTTAGTATGTAAACCTGGGAATGGTTTAAAACACCCTGTTTAACTGAGTAGGTAGTTAAAGGAACACTGTGTAGAAACATTTACAAGACTGGTGGAAAAGTTACAAAGAGGAATATCACAGGAGCTCAGAATAATTTTGTAGAAAACATATATTTAAACGTTAACTGATTTAATTAAACCCATGTTTACTAGTAGTACCTTACAAATCATACAAATGGCCCCTTTTAATGGAGACTTTTACTTTAAGCCAAACGTTTAATATTTAGGTATGATCCAACCAAACAAAAACAGCCTTTGATTACTTTTTAATGAAAGGTTGGTATGTACCATAAAAAGAAGTAATAGTCAAATACCCTCAGGTTAGGGCTTGCGCCTAAACCTAAAAGTAAACTCCAAACCTATGTGTGAATACATCCATTCTCTATCTAGGCTATAAATAGACGGGTAGAAAGAATAATAAGTTGTAAGTTGAAACTTTTTTTAATTTTGGAACGGTTATTTTACTCAAAACATTACCTTGGCCTGTAAAGTATCCCTCACTCCAAGTTGTCAGTAATCACATATTTAAAGTCTTGTCCCAGTTGGTAGTAGCCAATGTCAGTGTCACATCCATTAAGAGCTGAAATGTAGAAAATCTGTGTCAGCATCGCTGACAGCATGGACTTCTATGCAGGCCCAGAAATACCAGCTGGTTTTTGGATAGCACGTTTTTTTTTGCTGACCAAAAAAACATGTTTTCTGGCTTTTGTTTACCTTTAGAAATACTCGTAATAATGCTTGAAGTGCAGTGTTCTTAGTTACTAATTCCAGTGAGGTGATTGTACCCCTGGCTTGGCAATACCAACATTGCCCAGGCAGTGTAGATTTGGTCAGCAAAAACAGTGAACAGATTTGCTTTCAATACATGTTTAGCGTTGCTAAATGTTGGCTGCAGTTCGACAAGAGCTCTGGTCTAAACGTGCATTCACTAGCTGGTAGGATCAATGTATACTGTCAGTGGAGTTCTACTCAGATTTCGATATATTTGGTTTGTTGGCTCCTTTAATATTGATCATATTAATCTTTTAATCATGCTTTTATATGCCTTGGGTACATAAGAAAAGCCCCCCCCACGTAATGTAATCTCACATATATATTTATTTACTTATTATTATAACCACCATAACTTCTCCTACAGTTATTTCACTATGGAGACATGACAGGTATCAAAATGTGTCTTGTTTCTGATTGCGTTCATATTGCTTTGTGGAAGGTTTTGTTGAAGGTTTAGGAAATATTCACGTTTTTGTGGCAAAAACTGGGCAAAAACACTGGCCAAAGTGTAGCTAGCCACACTGAACGCTAGCAACTTACGTAAGCAAACTTTCCAGAATGAGGCCATGCAAATGGCTGCCGGCTCTAAAGTTTACAATTAATGCCAGCTAGCTACAGTACTGTTTATGCAGTGACAATGAAATGGCACTGACCTTGACCATCGGGCTTATTTTGTCAAAAGTAAGGCTGAAGATATTTTGCTAACTTTTTGACAGCTATTCAGTCTTTTTCATGCGGGAGATAGGTAGCTAGCGAGCTAATGGGACATATCTTTGTTTTTGTAATTGGGAGATGGCCATCTTAGTACCGAGAGATTATCTTTGTTAATTTACTGCCAATACACAGCTGGACACCGGATGACGGCAACCCCACTTTACAATTTCCTTGATATTGCACCTTTTCTAGTTAACATTTGCTATGCTTTGCTGCAGGTTTAGGACAACGGATTTCAGCATTAATCTATTTTCTTTGCATGACTGCCTCTTCGTGTCTCTCCTCAATTGTAAACTATTATTGTTTTCATTGGCTATTTTCCATGGCAATATGCCCCGGACAGCTATATTTGCACAAGGGAGTGTTCAGATTTGCTATTGTGTAATAATTTCACCTGAGATATGCGATGAGAAGGTTTTTCATTATAAAGTCAAGATTTTATAGTACTGTTTGAAAAAATATGGAAATATTTATTATTCACAATTACCTAACTTGACTAAGTTGAGGAGGCTAAACTCTTCGGAATAGCAATGTATGGGCAGTTGTAACAGTGTATTGATATAGGAGAAGATGGGGATAAGTATTACATGTCTGTTTATAGAAACATGTCCTGCATACACAGATTAAGTGTACCGTTTATTTCCGACATTTTGGATATATTCCGTAAGTACACAGACGTTTACAGTCACAAATGTATCCATAAAACATCTAACCAGGCTGCAATTGATTTAAAAAGCAGCACACCTCGCCCTAACTTAAGGAACTAACAATAACTGCCACCAGGGGTCTCTTTAAAGTCCTCTTAAATAATTATTTAAGACAGTTAATGGCAGCGTACAGTATAATACATCCATGAACCTCTTTCTTAGTCCACCAAACATCAAACAACAATAAGTTTCCTCAGTCAAGTATTGCATTTCAAACCACAGCTTTTTTGAAAGCCTCATAAAGAGAAGAAGTTATTGGTAGATGGGTAAGAGCAACAAATCATGCATTGAGTATGTCTTTAAGTATGGTCAAGTTAATAATATGCTGTGAATGATGTATTACACCACCCAGACACATCAAACGATAGTCATACATCTGAACTAAGCCGCAGGACTGGAAGGAAACAGCTCTGAATGTCACCATGAGGCCACTTGCGATTTTAAAACAGCAACAGCGTTCAGTTGCTGTGACGGAAAAAAACTGGTGACTGTCATGACAAATAATTATAATTTCCTAAAGGACACAGCGGAAATAATACAGTTATACAGAATGAAGCCATTAAGAGACATGCGTTCAACGTTGTAAAAAGGGATTAACATAGTTCTGAACCAAATTGTTATGCCTAAATGCAGCACATCAACTTCTTTATTTTCAAGCATAGTTATACATGATGGTATTGTTATGCTAGAGATCATCATTGACTGTAAAGTTTAAAAACAAAACCTGTGAATAGGACATTATGAACAAAATATCAACATATTAAAATACTGTGGTGAGCCAAAACATGAGACCATGTAGCCATAGACCCATGATGAACCCTGTCCTCCGTCAAAGGGCCCTCTGAGACCACAAAACTGGTCGTAAACGTAGAAATACAGACGTTTTATTACCGACAAACATGGGGGAGGTCTTAATTCGACCAAGATTTCCATCACGTTGAGTAGCCTTTTTTCCTCAGAAGCGTACAGTTTTAAGTCAACGACAAAGTTGTGTGAGTCTGCTCTAGAATTACCCTTAACTGAGATGAGGCCAACACATCTTCAAAGCTAGTCTACACATTGAAGTGATGTTGTGCTTGGTGACCTTGACTGTTTTGTCCAAGAATTGTTGGTCCCAACATGGATAACAAGATCTATATGCTCAATACACTTGCCAGTTTTAGACTTTGATAGCTCAAGCCAACGAAATACGCCGGCTGCATTCTTTTTTGTACATGCGGAAACGGTCACAGAAGGTGATTTGATTAAAATCATCCAGTTATGTTCTCCAGTCTATGACTTTCCTTCTAACTGGTCTTGGTGGTGCTATTTCATTGTCATTGAAATAGCCCAGATAAAAAATATTCCTCTACTGCGAAGGCCTATCTGGAGGCCAAAATAAATTAATCTGTAGTTAAACCTAACTCTGGTTAGGTTTATTGTAACTCTAATCATCCTTTTCGAAATCAAACTTTATGAAAGCCACACTAAGGAATGTCTTAGTCTATTTTAAACCATGTCTGAGAAATGTCAGTTAGTCCAGTGTAAATGTGAAATATATGTACAGCAGTAACACATATGGCCAATTGTTATCAAATAAATGAAAAGCTTTTTACGACAGTAACAACAATACCACATGTAATAAGCCCTTGACAGATGTGGCAAATAATTGTAATCAAAATGCCAATGGGGAAAATGAAATGAGAAAGAGCTGAGGGTTTGTTAGATGCCAGATGTTCAGCTTCTCCCACAAGCCTGTAACTTCCACCTTCTGTCTTGGAAAACCTGAGCTAAATATGTGTATTCATTTAAATTCCAATTGCTAAATCATTTGCCAAAAGCACCAGAGTGTGAAATAAGTAAATGCCTGATCTCAATCCCTCAAGGGAGAGTTCATCTGCACCAATACATATGAATAAGAGACAAATATTAAGATACATGGACAGAAAGACTATTGAATATCATCCAACAACCAGGCAATAGCTTTACTCATACTAACAATATTTATGATGATCCAAATGTTGGGTTGTGATGATCAATTGATTATGAAAACCTTTTTCTGACTGGGCTCTGTATTTCAGATTGTAGCCTATTAGAAATAGTAACTGCCTTCAAGCTCCTGTTGTGAACCTCAGCAAAGTTCCTCTCTACCCATGTGCCTGCAAGTGCTCTCCCTCCCAAGGCAGTTTCCAGGAATCCCTGACCTACCAATGATCCAAGTCACGCTGTACACCCCACTTGCTCTCTCTCTCTCTCTCTCTCTCTTTTGTCTCTCTCAGTGTCATAGTAGCTCTGTGGGGATATGTATTGTATATGCCTCCACCACCATCTTCACTAGCCTCTCAGACGTTGTGACTTATAAACTGTGCTGGGGGCTAAAGTGGGCTATGTCATGTGGGGAGTTACTACAGCAGTGCATACGGCTTCAATAGAGTGAAACTTGGTCCTTTTGGTTCATCTGTAGAGAGAAAGAAGACCTAGGTTCACATGTTTATGGCTGATGTGAACAGTCCAGGTATTTCTGCAGCCATGCTTCAGGGCCCTCTCTCATTTGGAACACCAGGGCTCTCCAACAGAACCAAATGAATTACTTTAATGATGTGGATTACATGGTAGATCATCCCTTAGTAAATATCTACGTTTTCTTTGTCACTATAAATAGGAAAGGCTTGGAGGTTGATCGTTACTTTATCAGTATTACATAATTATTCTGCTTTATCAAACCTCTCAATACACAAGCACATATTTCAGTCTGGATAATGTTAACCCGAGTTCAGGAATTCAAGCATGTAATGATGATACATAAGAGTATATTTAGAGGTGTTGATGTGTGAAGAAGAATATGGGCTGGAGTGATCCACTCACAAAGTGTATATGTTTTTGAACATGAAAGACTTGGAAGAAAGCGAGCCTGTTCCCAGATCTGTAATTACAGGCAATGTTGAGGCTACTCACTGTGTACTATTTGTAACCTAGGCAACAGGGGAATTCAATGTATCTTGGATGCAAGTAAATACACCCTTGCATTCTTAAGTGAAACCTCCCTAGGCGTGTTTTTGCCAAGACTGAAAAGCTCCATGTGAGGTAAGAGAATCATCAATTGGACGAGTTAGACCAAGAGGGCCGTGCCCATGTGATAGATGGGGCAACTTGGGTATTGAGAATTCTACATAAACTGTCTGATGAAAAGCTAATAAATAGATATTATGACGCATTCAACCAACAAGGGACAGCACACGGGACAACAATCAAACATGTTGCAAATCTGGGAGCTGGATGACCTTCATACAATCACATGACTAACTATGACTAACATGAGCGCCAATTGCATTGCGGCTCAACATGAAAAGTGAACGGCCTTTCACATGATAAGCGAATAAACGGCGTTCCGCTGGAGAAATGCATTGCTTTCAATGAATGGCACACAAGCACTTTCCTAATCGCCGGAAAATACCGTCCAGTTGCTGCACTCAAATGTCAAATATTTTTTATTTAGACTCCAGAAGTTGCTGACCTCCTAATGAGCAACCAATTGGATTACAGTGTGGTCCAGTTGTTTGATTAACAAAATGGAGAACGCATACCGCGTATCACGTGAGCAGGCCTTCAGTCGCGGGTTCATAGCGTTGTGCTGTCTGAATGCTGGGATTATTTAAACGGTGAAATGGGCACGGGTAGTACCCATGG
>JACXGK010005204.1:0-34280 GCA_016801125.1 Novumbra hubbsi | reverse complement strand
AAACTACAGATAGGACACACGTAAGTCAGTATGAATAAGAGCATCTGAAACTACAGATAGGACACACGTAAGTCAGTATGAATATAAGCATCTAAAACTGTCAGATGGACACGTAAGTCACTCTGAATAAGTGCATCTGAAACTACAGATAGGACACACGTAAGTCAGTATGAATAAGAGCATCTGAAACTACAGATGGACACACGTAAGTCAGTATGAATATAAGCATCTAAAACTGCCAGATGGACACGTAAGTCACTCTGAATAAGTGCATCTGAAACTACAGATAGGACACACGTAAGTCAGTATGAATAAGAGCATCTGAAACTACAGATAGGACACACGTAAGTAACTCTAAATAAGAGCATCTGCTAAATGGGTAAAATGTGACGAGGAAACTGCGATGAGCACTGGGAATGGAAAATATACGAAAAGAGCTGAAGCGAGATATTCCACCGCCACTCCCTGGAGCAGTGGAAACAGAGACACAGATGTCAGGGAACACAAACTCCCAAGAGACGGGGGTGTAGGAATGGGTGGGGGTGGGTTGGGGTCCACATCTCAGCATTGAGCACTGTTATGAAGTAGTGGTTGTGTGACCAACGGGTTATAGATACTGCATGAAAATCCTTCACATATGTACTTCTTCTGCCCTGAATCCCATGACATCTGCTCAGAGAATCAAGTCCACAGGCAGGCAGATGGGACTGCAAAACTGTCATGGTTTACTGCAGCTATCGGGCCACAATGTTGCTATTACCTTCATCACTTTCCCTACTTTATGAAATAACGCAATTGTCCAAAAAAATAGGTGCCATTGCGTATCAGAAGAAATTGTATTGATAATGAGGTTAAAACAACTTTCCTCCACCATTTGAATAAATGTTAAATAAATATATGGTATCATCTGGTTTCTCATAAAATAGTTAAGTGACGAATGTAAAGTAAATTCCTATTGTTTACTTAAAAAAACAAAACTCATAGGGATTCTGTTAATAAACATGTAAGTGCATAGAAGTAGCCAACATCAGTAAAAACGAATAATGCATTAATTGACGTATAAAGGGCATATCATTCCTTATTTAAACACAAACCATCACAGCATCTCAACCAATGATACACCCATTATAAATAGTTAATAAACTCTTAACAAAAAGTGAGGAGCTTCGTTATTTTACATGAGATTTAACAATTAGAAATGGTAGAGATTTGGTTAGAAGGTGATTTACAGCGCTCTTTCGTCTATTCCCAGAGCATCTGTTCAGAACAGCTTGAGAATTCTGTGAATGGGCGCAGATGAGAGAAATACACCACAACTACCAAAAGGAGTCTTAAGCTTATTTAGACATTGTTGAAAAAAAAGATTAGCTTTTAAGGCCGTTGAACAAAATGCTTTCACTAGATTGATCATTTCGAAGTAGGCAAGATGTATGGAAAGTCGGAGATGGTTAAAATGGACAAAATGGAGTTCGAATTCCAAGCAGGCAAACAACGATCAGTTGTCTTAGGCATATAATAAAAACAGTCATTAGAGAGATATTTGAAAGAAAATGGGAGAACTGAGAAGATACATAATTCCATGAAATGTGACTCATGGAAAAAGTAGAGACGTTAACAATGGTTTGCTGGTAATTATCTTCAACCATGAAAAGGTATAGGAATGTTTACTAATCAGTCTCACTGAAACTAATTAACAACTGAACAAAATATCTGAACTGTTCGCAACTATTACGTCAGTACAGCAAAACCAATATCATAAAAGTCTAACATTTTATCTTAGCTCACATCATGTGATGCTCAACCTCACTTCCCTCTATTTCAAGGAAAATTATTAACGCAGTGACTAATTCTGATGATAATACAGCTGTAACCACTCTTTTACGCTTCGTTATAATCTGAAGTGACGCGGGACCTAACGAACTTTGCACAAGGACTGCAACTATAAATTCTCCTCCGAAGGCACACAAAATGCACTGATGCTTTCAACGCGTCTAGCTTTGTAGAAGAGACTGGTTCGTCATTTCAGCATGGACCACATTCTACCACCCTACATTTGAGCAAGCAGGTGGCATTCAGAACTTTATAATTTCAGTGAAAGCGTGCGTTGGTGTTCCTACAGTAGTTTGCATTGTAGCCTAGACAACAGGGATGCGCAGAGCTAATAGAGGGATTTCAAAAGGCTGCCCCGACACACCGACTAAATGCTCAGCACCTGCACCTACGGGGGCAACTCTTCGTACGACCTCCAACTAGTCTTCTTGTCGGCACACGGTAACCGTTTAATACGGCAATGAGCTCCTCTCTTCCCAAAAGCGAATCTACCACATCCCTGCTTAGATCTTCGGTGGTGCCGGTGAATCGCAGGTCCGCAAATTCTGAGCATCATGGGTCACGCAGCCACCGCAGTCACCATCATCAACACGATTTGGTTGGCGTTGTACCTGACGAGACGAGTTGGACAGACGATTGCGAGGCAAGCGCGCGCAGACCTCTTTGTCAACCGAGACATGCGGGTGGCAGGACAGATAGAAGTGGAGGTGATAAACGTGGACATTCCCACAATTCCCACCAACAAAGCAGCCACTACAATGACGGCAACAGCCAGGAGCGGATGGATCGGAGTGAGAAAGACCGCAGTAAGGCGTCCAGACACCCACACCACCACCACCACCATCATCACCACAACTCCTCCAGAGGTGACCTGCCGCCGGCTCATCACCACGGCAACACACGCCCGGGCGGTAGACCGTCACCAACTCCATCCTATACAAAACAATCCGTCGATACTGCGTACTTTTTTGAACCAAAGGACAGAACAAATACTGGATCATCCACGAGTTTAAACTCTGATCCACCCGCCACGTCCACGCCTGTGCCTGGCCCGGTTACCAGCCGCACGTCCAAAAGACCGAGCACAGTACCATCGGAACATGATTCCAGTCTTCACCCGATAGTGAAATCTGTCTTCGGGCAGGTAGGTAGATTGGTGTCTACACAATAGCTACAACGCATTGATTTGGCTGCTCTCAAAACAATTAAACAATCTAAGTAAGCATGGTTCAACAAGTATCCTGGACTGGGGCGTTTTGGGGATAGGAGCCTACCGCAAAAAGGTTTTCAGGTAGAGCTCTTGTCCCAGATAAAGATAGTTCCAGATCTTCTGACCTTTCTTCTGTGTGTTTATATGAATAGCCAACATTTACATACATTACACTCTAAACATGAGCAATAATTGTTGTTTTTGATGTAGCTGATATTGTTTTAATGTTAAGGTAATTTTAAACTACCTTTATAGGCTACACTTTTGTAGAGGACTGTGTCTAACTTAATGAGAAAGACTGCCATGCAAAATTATTAAAATGTATATAATTGTCTCTACTGAATTGGATTCAACTGTATTTTTATATGAACAATAAAAGGGTTAAGCTTTTTTTGACAGGAAAACAGTCAACAATAATTCATTACACGATTGAAGAGTGAACCTTTTGTCCAGAACAGGTCAGAAAACCATTTAGCTGTCATATCCATGACAAAATAATATTTTCCCCAACTCTTGTTCTCTAGATTCCTAGCCTCCATATTCTACCAAATACACCTAATTCCCAATGTATTTTAAACAAGACAGTTTGAGATAGTGTAAATGTGAGCTAGTATGTCAAATATCAGACACGAGTGATCGAAACCTAGAGACAAAATGGTTGGCCTGGTTAGGTCAAAGGTGAGGACAGGTTAGACAGGAACAAGTTCCAAATGTGATCAGACACCGGTATGCCACTGCTGAGAGGATACAAAATGGAGGAGCATTTTGAGTCCAAATTGAACTTCCCTGTGAATTTGGTCATTGGTTTGATGGTATGAATAAGGCCACTGTAATTATATCTGTCATCGAAGCAATGACTGGTGGATCAACTTACCAAATCGTTCTGCACACACACGCACACACACACATACACACACACAGCATGACACTGGATAGTTATTAACACTAGTAAGTGACACTGAAACACTGAGTTTGGGGATAACATTTTATATTCTGCGCTTTGTCTCAATCCCTGCGTCCTGTCAGCCCCACCCAGTGCATCTGTTTGACTCCATCAGTAGACAATGACTCTGTCTTCCAGTGCATCGGTTTGACTCTATCAGTAGACAATGACTCTGTCTTCCAGTTTATCGGTTTGACTCTATCAGCAGACAATGACTTTTTGTTCCAGTGCATCTGTTTGACTCCATCAGTAGACAATGACTCTGTCTTCCAGTGCATCGGTTTGACTCTATCAGTAGACAATGACTCTGTCTTCCAGTGCATCTGTTTGACTCTATCAGTAGACAATGACTCTGTCTTCCAGTGCATCTGTTTGACTCTATCAGTAGACAATGACTCTGTCTTCCAGTGCATCTGTTTGACTCTATCAGCAGACAATTACTTTTTCTTCCAGTGCATCTGTTTGACTCCATCAGTAGACAATGACTCTGTCTTCCAGTGCATCTGTTTGACTCTATCAGCAGACAATGACTTTTTCTTCCAGTGCATCTGTTTGACTCTATCAGCAGACAATGACTTTTTCTTCCAGTGCATATGTTTGACTCTGTCAGTAGACAGTTATTTAGTCTGCCAGTGCATCTGTTTGTTTATTTCAGTGCTGAGTGATACAGATCCGAAGGAAAATACAATTCCCATGTGTTCATGTGTTCCAGAAATAACTTCACTCAATCAGTCACAGCAGAACCCAAATCAGACTCTGTAAATTAAATGGGAGTATGGAAGGTCTGCTAATGACAGCATCGGTCTAATCGCCACGTGCGTGGCTGTCCATTGGGACTTACAGTGATTAAAGAGTGCACGGTTGTGCTTTTACTGACGCAAAAGGTGCATGCTTGTCTTTCCTGTGCACCGTGGTGCAAGTTTCAGTCTTTGGTTCTGAAACTCCCTTAGCTAGTGATGGTAGCTAGCTAACCTACAAGATGATTATATCACCAAACAATGGAGTTGGCATCATATTTCTTAAAACATATCGCCTGCTCTGTGAGAGGGGGCCATGAGAGAACATCTGGTAAATATACACATGTTGTAAATTAAAGGACAGGTAGGTCCAACTAGCATAAGAATAATACCTCAAGAGACATAGTCATGAATATTATCTCTATTGATTACTGTACAGATTTCCTCCCACGATTACTGCCATCAAGGGACACTGCCTTTCACATCATGCATTTTATTGCCACTTCTATTTGCACTATTTTAACATATTTCCTATGTTCTTATATAACATTGAGTTCTGCATACCATCCCTGCAGAACCCATCCTCTGCCAATGGGAGCTAAATATAGTGCTTCCAAGACCTGATTACAAGAGAGTGGAGGAGAGCAGTGGTGAAAATTTTTAAATCCTTCGGATAACGGGCTACCTGACAAAGCCAGTACTCAGATTGGTTGCTAAAGCAGGGATTCCTGCATATATGAACGTCCTCACCCATACTGTTGCCATGCCATGCTTTTATTTCTATCAAAAGGAATTACAAGGAATGTGAGATGTGTGGGGGGCATTGTGGAAAGGGGGCAAGAGAACAAAGCATTTACTGGTAATTATTCCTGTGAATACAGGAAAAGCTCTTGTTTGCCAGTTGTAATAAAGAGCGTTAGAGACACACTTGCAGTTCCTGGGAAACTATTCACAAACATATCCGCTTTCATATTTTTTGAATTAATCTGTGGCATGTCAATGTAGTCCTACAAAAGTTACGGTATGTAGGTTACCTTTCCCGGCTCTATCGATTCTCTACACCAGTTCACGTCACGGCAACACCGTGGAAAAATTACAAAAACCAGGTTCTATGTCCCGCCTTGGATTTTCACCAGGGATTTTTTTGCTTAGTTTCTCAGTGAGGACTTGTTTACATTTTCTATTCACATTTTTCACCGCTCCGTTTTGAGTGTTTCCTTCCGCTTCAAGTTACATGTTCTGACAAACAAATGTACACAGGGGATGGTTTCTCACTGAGGGGGCACCCTCAGGTGGAGGGGGCTACTGACAACACATTGGTAATAGACAAAAAGCATGCGGCACGTCTGTTTGGAAGATTCATTGTGTGTCAGGGATTTGTAGCACTATATAGCTGTAGGTAGAAAGCACAGCCTATGAAATTGATTGGAAGTGGCGTATTTGCGTTTGCGTCAGTGTTTCGTAACAGGTCCGAATCCCGTTAACAAGTTATACTCATTGGTTCAAGCCTTTGTGTGTGTCGCGTGTTTGCGAGTGTGTGTTGGTAATGGTCTCGCCAATCACACGGTTTGCCAAGCCATCGCCCGTGAACAGCCACAGGACTGACTAAGATTTAAAGAGAGAAGGAATTGGATAAATAGGAAGAGGGATCCAAGACCTGGCTTATGTAATAAAAACACACTCTTCCTTTTCATCTCCCCTGTTGACAGTGTCCTAGAGCTGAAGCTTCCTCTTCCTCTCTCTTTTCCTGGTCTTGGTTCCACTCCCTCCTCTCTCCCTCTGCGCTCCACCCATCTCTCTCTCACTCCCTCCTCTCTCCCTCTGCGCTCCACACATCTCTCTCTCACTCTCTCCTCTGTCGGTCTCGTTCCATTCCTTTTTCCGCTCTGCTCGCTCCCCATCCCGTCAGGGTCACAGCGACCTTGATGAGGTCTGAAAAGGGGATGAGGAGGGCTGAGAAAAACGGCGAGAGAGAGAGAGCGGATGACGCAACGCGCGCGGAAACTATTTGGGTGTTAAAGGACAGAGGAAGGAGGTGTTCGTACTCTGCAGTGGTTGAAGTATTGTCATGTTTCCCACGTCATTCTGCCTTCAGCACGTTTGTGGCCCGGTGACTATTCATAGCCATGGACGGTTACTATACAGTCTTTTAAGACATGCTTGTATAGCAGCATGACATCCCCTCTATATTCATTGAAAGGTGAGGGATTCGAGTGCGCAAGTACTGATGTGAGTCCGTGTGTCCGAGCCTGCACGTGTGTTTAGGTGTGTTTCTGATGATGATGAATATTCATGGCAACCTGAGGCGGTCCACGGAGCCTGAAAGAGGAAGTCATTGAGACAGGGAGACAGGCGCAGAGAATGGAGAGAGTGAAACAGGACACAGAGGTTAGACCAGATGGCCGTCAGAAGGAGAATAGGGCAGTAATATTAGCCAGGGTTGTATTTGCTGCATGATATTTAAAATGTTGACAGCTACCCCCCCCCCCCCCCCTTTCTGTTTAGCCTTTAAATAGGGGAGAGTAAGGGGTTTCTTTCGTGATCCCTAGCAAGGACTAAAACCTCCTCCAAGGAAAGATAACACTTATCATTGCCATAAAATGATCACCTATTTAATTGAATCAATTATTCAGACTAGAATTTAAAAAAGAGGGCTAGCTCCTATTTCTCCAGGGGAGTAAACCTGTCTCTGTCTGGGGAGGGTTCTGCAGAAGGAATGTTCTGGTGAATGTCACTCAGAGCTGTGAAGCAGAAAACATGCTACAAGGTCAACATCCCAGATTCTCTTGTTTCCGTCAGGCTCTGTTTTCTATAAGGAAACCGAAGAGTTATCCTTTCATCAATATAACTCCAGATATACCTACTGTACAGATACATTTTAAAATACTGTCATTATTTGATGTAGTCGGATCATTTGAAATAAATATACTTTATGACTCATTTCTTTGTCATTGTATTGGTTGTTAAAGAATGAGGCCTTATACAGTACTGTAATTACAGCCTTTGGCGCAAGGAGTGATAACAAGCACAAAACTCGTCCATGGAGCATTGGACTGTACATGCAAGCCATGAGAAACGACTGAGCGTGATGGAATCAACCTCCCCCTTCTCTCCAAGCTCATTTAGCTCACTAGATGACGATGGATTAAATGGGATCATCGTTGACCTCAAATCTTCATCAAACTCCTAACGCAATGATTACTACAACACCACCTCTTGGAATTAGCTAGCTGTCTCTCTTGTGTCAGCCGATGTGAAACAGTGTCAGTTAGTTAGTGTGTCTATAAATGCCAGTTACTTTGTGTGCATTTGTACGTGTTTAGTTTGTTTGTGTATATTTGCAGATATTAGTGTGTATGTGTTTAGTTAGTATGTATGTGTGCAGTTTGTGTGTGTATATTTGCAGATATTAGTGTGTATGTGTTTAGTTAGTATGTATGTCTGCTGTTTGTGTGCGCGTGCGCTGAGAGTGTGTGTATGCGTGTGGAAACTCTTCCGCATGGATTGTTCTGTGAGCTGACATAGTATTCACATGACTTGCCACTGTAATACTATGGGGAGCTGTTCATATGGCTGTGCGTATGTATGAAGTGTGAATACGGTACAAGTACGACTGTGTATAGAAATGGACCCCTTTATTTAGGTTGAGTAAAATGTGTGTGTGTGTGTGTGTGTTGTTGAGCCTGCGCACAGAGTGGGTCCACATTGTGAGAGCCGACGGCTCCTGGTTCAGATCTGTGATGCGTTCTGATGTTCACCATGAGCCTGCGGTGAGAGGCTGCATGTATCATCAGCCGCAGAAACAGAGACAATATAATGAATGGGCTACACAGGAGGTAGCACCTTGGAGTGCGTAACTCTGGAAACGGCAGACAAAGACAAACAGGAAGTGCTGTCGTCAGTGACGTGACCACTGGCAGCCACTGCAGTGGATTGGAGGGATCGGCTTCCCCGCGGCGTTTAAGGCCTAAATGCCGAGACTCTCAAGCGTTTTTTAGGGGATTTGTGGTGTGTTTGTGTTAGTGGGGTCTATCCTCCACATATGCTCAATTTATGCTCAATTCCTGCATATCTTGCAAAGCCTCGGCTTTGATCTCAACACCGCCCCTTGTAGCTTAACATGACGTTGGGATGAGAATGGTCTTCTATGTTGGAGCATGTCTGAGAGGGAGGGGGGGTTGCGAGACAGGAGAAGGAGGGAGAAAATAAAAGGGGAAAAAAGAGGGGGAAGGGAGGGTTAGAGATGCGAGAGAGAGGAAGAAGAGAGGAAAGGGAGCGGGAGAAAGAAATGAGAGGGATAAATGAAAGGGATGAGAGATGGGGGAATGGAGGGATAAGAGAGGTGGAGAAGACAGGGATGAGAGAGTGGGGCGAGAGGGATGAGAGAGATGGAGAAGGATGAAAGACGGGAATAGAGAGAGAAAGCATGTTCCATTTTTAGCTCCACTGCCCTGCATCCGTATGTGTGTTTAATTGAATGTGTGTGTGTGTGTGTGTGTTTGGATTACTGTCTCCAGTGTCTTGCTCGGGGGAAGGTAATATGCTTGTCCGAATGAGCTTCTTTGCCACTTTTCCTCCGCAGAGATGGTTTAAAACTGTGCAACAGTGAGAGAGTGAGACGGGAGAGGGAGGGAGATGGAGAGAGGGGCTTGGGGGGGAGAGAGAGAGAGAGGACGGTGAGCGATTGAATAAGCAATCTTGCATTTTTCTGCTTTGAGCCCTCGCGTCTCACTAAGACACGCGCGCCTCCTCTCCTCTGGTGTCTTTGTGTTCCTGATGGGGTCTTTGCTGGGTTTCTTCGCCTCCCTCCGTTTGAGTTGACCTCCCCTCTCACTCTCTTCCCGGTCGGTCCTGTGTTATTCTTCTGTGACCTCACTCCCCTGCTCTTCGTCTCTCTCTCTTCGTGTTGCTCTCCCCATATTCTCCCCCCGTGGTAGTTTGTGACCCCCCCTGAACCCCCTTTTTCTTCGACCCTGGTTTTGCATGTGTCGACACACATGCAAACGCAAACGCAAAGGCGTGCACACACACCACACAGGCACACTAACCCAGACACACCACTCACCGAGAGGGACTGTACCATGGGGAACTCGGTCAAATCTCACCTCTCCAAGAAGGTAAGGTTTTCCGTGCTGCGTTCTGGCTGGACCGCCCGAACCCACTCCCTCGGGTGGTGACGTATGTGTGCGGTACTACCCTTGACTTGACGGGAGGTTGTCGAACCACACTGGACATAACTGGACCTTTTGACCGTGGGGTTGTGGAAGGGCAGTGTTGGACTTGGTTTTGGAGCACACTGCTTTTTGTGCTGTACCGCCTGTGTGTCTGCCTTCTGGTCTGAGAAGCGGGTCTCTCACTGTTACTAGATGTAAATTATAAGACGAGAAAGGACCCAGGGTCTCCTCTAAACCTGAGAACGAGGGTCCAGGCAGGCATAGCGACTGTAGATGGACGTCGTTTGTGCAATGGACTGCAGCGGTAACGTCTCACAGAGATGACACAAACTCTATCCCGCTTAAGTGACTGTGTTGAGTGCGTTCCGACGCATGTTTGTCATAGGAATAGCCAGATGTTAAACAGTTATCCTCTTACTCTGTGTCAGGGGTGCTTGAATTACTGATTTGGAGTCCTCGGCATCGCCAGTGATTCTCAGCCGTCACTCAGCTAGCATACAGTGTGTAGTATTGTCCTTGATCCTGTCAGCTTGGATGAGTGGTGTCAACGAGCACAAGCTTATCACGGTCAATCACATGGGTGAAAGGACTTAGCCTCAAGACAACAACGCTACTTCACCTCTTCGGAGGGGTTTCAGTGGCGCAGTCAAACCAACAGGTGGCGCTCTCCTGTTGGACCATGCCTGAAGGATCATGACAGGTCTTACGTAACCAGAGCTAACAAGCACCTCATGTCTGCAGGTTGTTCCAACCAGTGGATGTTCATGGGTCTATACATAGTACACCACCTGGAGACATTGGTTTTATTCTGCAGTTGGTTTCACAGCAACATTTCCTGACAGAATGGCATGCATGCATCCTCAGAGTTAACCTAAACGAGGGGTTAAAGATAAGGATCAGAAAATGACAGACACAGCTCCACTGAATTGGAATTCAGAGATCAACCCGAAATAGAAAGAGTTTCATGTGCAGTGAGAGCGTTGGTTCACCATGTGTCAGGTACGTCCTTGCCCTTCGGTAGCTGTCATTCCTTGAGCGTGTTCAACGCCATGGGACAAGAAACTGCTGAAGCCGCCTGGTAACTACCAGGGTCAACGCTTGGCTTTTTCTCACGTCAGAATATTGCTTTATCCGCCATTTCAACTGAACTGCTGTCTAACATGCCTCCCCGTTAGTGGTGATTTCGGTGGCAAACCTGACCTTCAGACAATCCGTGCTGGGCCAACCTCACGCATCACTGGCTCAGATTACCCAGTGGGCAGTTTGGTTGGGTGCAGTGTAGCAGAGCAGGAGCTGGCGCTGGGAAAGCCACGGCAACATATAAACTGTGAAGGTCGCAAACATTGGAGGACAAATATGTGTGTCTGTGTGTGTGTGTTGGTCTTTGTGTGTTGGTTGCGCCTAGGCGCGTGTGTGTGAGTCCTTTCTGAGGCCAGAGGGATTTGCCATGCTAATTAAACCCCCCCCAAGGTTTTGGGGCGGGGACATGTAGCACTCTCGGGTTTCTGACAGAACGGCTGCAGAAACGAGCAATGGGGTGGAACAGACCGGTGTATATCATATAGATATTGAAGATACATCATCTCTGTTCACACAAGCCATCCTTACGTTGACAGCTTGGTGTTCCATCTTTGGTCACACCTGTCTTTAGACGGTCGACATTCACGTCTTTGGTCACACCTGGCATAACGCGGTCAATATTCAAGTCTTTGGTCACACCAGTTGTAAGGCGGTCGACATTGAAGTCTTTGGTCACACCTGTCATAAGCCAGTCGGCATTTAAGTATTTGGTCACACCTGTCATAAGGCAGTTGATATTCAAGCCTTTGGTCACACCTGTCGTAAGGCGGGAAACATTCAATTCTTTGGTCACACCTGTCGTAAGGCGGTCAACATTCTTTTTGGTCACACCAGTCGTAAGGCGGTCAACATTCACTTCTTTGGTCACACCTGTCGTAAGGCGGCCAACATTCACTTCTTTGATCACACCAGTCGTAAGGCGGTCAACATTCACTTTGGTCACACCTGTCGTAAGGCGGTCAACATTCACTTTGGTCACACCTGTCGTAAGGCGGTCAACATTCACTTTGGTCACACCTGTCGTAAGGCAGTCAACATTCACTTTGGTCACACCTGTCGTAAGGCGGTCAACATTCACTTCTTTGGTCACACCTGTCGTAAGGCGGTCAACATTCACTTCTTTGGTCACACTTGTTGTAAGGCGGTCAACATTTACTTCTTTGGTCACACCAGTCGTAAGGCGGTCAACATTCACTTCTTTGGTCACACCAGTCGTAAGGCGGTCAACATTCACATCTTTGGTCACACCAGTCGTAAGGCGGTCAACATTCACTTCTTTGGTCACACCTGTCGTAAGGCGGTCAACATTCACTTTGGTCACACCTGTCGTAAGGTGGTCAACATTCAAGTCTTTGACGACAATGTGTTTCTTGCCATTGTTGCCACTCAGACTGCGGGAGCGTTGGCCATTGTTTTCCTTGGTGCAGATTATTTTGAAAGGTTTGTAGTAATGGCTAATGTTTCCCTCCTCTTTAATGAACTAAACAGACTAATTGGTCCTTATTACAGTAATGGCAGGATGGATTTGATTCCTTACATCACTGGGACAAAATCTTATCTGCCATGAATAAAACCCTGTATTTAAATGGGAAACGAGTCGCGAGTTTGAAAACAATTGAAAGATGTATTGAAAACCCTACCTTTTTATCAACTATGAATGACCATAAACTGGTCCAGGGACCATTGTACCATATGACACTGTGCCTCTGTCAAAAGCAAAACATTGGAATATATTTTGGGATCTTCCTGCAATCCCTGTTTTGCGTTGGGCTAATTGTCTCAGTTTGCTTTAGTGTCTCTGTGATTATCAAACAACTCTGGCAATGTGCCGAGTGAAATAAGTGTCCTCAGCTGCGCAGAGCATTTTTGATGGATGGTTGGCATTGCCGCGTTCACTCAACCCAACCCCCGACCGTGCGCCTGTCACATGACTGACACTCCGACTGGCCCAATGGCCATCCCAACGATTCTGACAGACATGTCCTCGGCCACTCTGCCTCCACCTGCCTCCCTCCAATCCCCCTCTCAGCGAGGGCTGTAGACTGACAAGCTGAGTCACACTGTATCCCTGTCTCTGCCCCTGCGCCTCCCCACCTCCTGCCCCCCCCCATGCGCTCTGGAATTGTGTGGCCCCCCCAGGACCAGAAGAAGAACTACAGGGCTGTACAGTCCTGCGAGGAGGGGACTGGAGGTCTGGAGCCCCTAGTGGCCATGGCTCAGAACGGAGGCAACATGCACAACGTTCTCGGCCCTGCCTGCATCTTTCTACGCAAAGGCTTTGCTGAGAGCCGGCAGGCTGTACGTAAGTCCGGAAACGAGCAGACACATTGTGCATGCAGAGAAAAACACTGGCAGTAACGACGCGGCACATCATGAAACAAGCGTGTTAACAGAAGCACACGGACAACCTCTCTTTTTGTCTGTTTCCTCTCCACCCACACTGGCTCAAAAACACTCGACCCTTTATGGATTCAAAGAAGAAGGTAATAGACTCCAAATCATTTGCAGTGACCTCAGTGCAGAATGGGTGTCAGATTGTGTGAATAGTGTGCTGTGTGTTTGACTGCGTGTGGATGGGCTCGGTGCGATGCTGATTCTGGTAGGACTAGTGGTAAGCCGACGGAACATTCATCAAACATCTGTGTGGAGCAACCACAGGGCTGTCTGGCTTCACCTGTCTAACTTTCTCACTGGGATCCTGGGTCAGTGGCCAAACTTGTCGCGGAGACTGGGTCAAACTGCTTCGAAGACCAGTCTTTGAAATTGACGGAGAACTAAAGTAACTCCCCAAAATGAATGTCCCCCAACCTCAACCCTAAGAAGTAGCATAAGCCTTGTTGCTTGAGTACGCGTGCATTTGGGTTTATATTTCCAAGATTTTCCAAAATAAATTAGACCACGTGAGGAAGGAGCTGAATTTATTACGAATGTAAGATTGATAATATCTGACACAAGGGGTTATTTTTGTCTTGTGAGTCATCAGTGTTGTAGAACATTGGTTGTTGTATCCTAACAATGTCTTGTCATTCTTTACAGGACAGAGAGCTCCGACCGGAGGAGATGGACGGTGAGTCTCTTTTTACAGAATTCCTGGTATATTGCATAATCTAGGCCGGGGTTTAACCTTTCGATTCATGGGAACAAGTGGTCTGTCTGTCCTTGGTAAACATTAATCTTCATGTTGAGTGGCTTTGAGTTGCGTGTCTATTGACGTTTTTGTGAAATGCTTTACCACCAAAAATAATAATTCAGCCTTGGGAGTAGAGATTGTGTGGAGCAGAGCTCTTACCTTCCCTCTCCGTCATTCTCATTCATTATTACACCCACTCATTACTGTAGCTAAAACAACACCGACCAAATGGTTCACAATGTGGCTGAAAAGCGTGACGACCGTTCACCATGTGTGCACGTTCTCTTTCAAGAGTTGCGCGAGGCTTTCAAAGAGTTTGACAAAGACAAAGATGGCTTCATCGGCTGTAAAGACCTGGGGAACTGCATGAGGACTATGGGGTACATGCCCACTGAGATGGAGCTGATAGAGCTGAGTCAGCAGATCAACATGAACCGTGAGTAAACGTGTGGTAACCGTGTGGTAACCGTGTGGTAAACGTGTGGTAAAAGTGTGGTTACGTTTTGTGTACCTACAAGTCCTGTTTTCTACCGTACCGCGCAGGCCTTTCCATCTATCGTCGTCCATTCCGTTTGTCGCTCTAATTAGGTTCTTCCTCACTGGCTCTCTCTCTAATTCATGATCTCTCTCCCCTCCTCTCCTATTTCACGAACACACACTAAAAGACACTGTCACCCACCATTACACACAGGGTCTTTGAACACTCAAAGTCTCAATACCGCTGACATAGATCTGTCAAACAGTTAACTCTGAAAAGAACATCCAATCACATCCGTTCTGTAAACACCCACTGGGCTCTTGGAAAATGGAATGACCAAATATGATGCTGTAGATTAGCGAGTAGCTTTACTCTCGCCAGACTTCCGTTTCGCTCTAAGTTTCAAGGACGCCTGTTCCATTTATTGTTTATTATGTCCATGTACTCTGAAATATCTGTCTTTTTACTTCGACAGTGGGAGGACACGTTGACTTTGAGGACTTTGTGGAGCTGATGGGGCCAAAACTTCTGGCCGAAACAGCAGATATGATTGGGGTCAAGGAGTTGAGGGATGCTTTTAAAGAGGTGAGGCCATGGAGAGAAAGGACATGTAATGTAAGGAACAGAACCATTTTCAGAGTGGTGGTCACTGTGAAAGGGAGGGGGAAAAAGAAATACAAAATGGAAAACTAGAAAGTTTGAATGATTTAAGGAAAAGGAACGTTAAATTAAATGAGGAGGTGACCTATCTGTGTGGTACCACAGTGGTAGTATAGGAGCGATGATGCAGGTGATTTAGAAGAGCAGGAACCAACACAGCATGATCGACAGGTTTATTAATAATGATCGTATTCTATCCCTCTTTTCAGTTTGACACAAATGGTGACGGTCAGATCAGCACATCCGAACTCAGAGAAGCAATGAAGAAACTCCTCGGTCAAACGGTACGTAGGCCTTCTGTGTGTGAGTTTCTCCATCCTTCACTCAACCTTCTGAGGCCTGTGTCAGCTGGTCACCCCATACCTCTCCAGGCTGGGACAACATCAGCATATAACCAGGAAAACTACCACTAGGAACAATAGTCAGGGACACATTTATGAAACAATGACCCATAAGAGGCACTAAAGAATTGTCTTTTTTTAAATATATATAGACACAAATGGTGACGGCCATAAAATTATAACCACTGATAGGTGAAGTGAATAACACTGATAATCTCGTCATCATGGCACCTGTCAGTGGGTGGGATGTATTAGGCAGAAAGTTGACATTTTGTCCACAAAGTTGATGTGTTAGAAACAGGAAAAATGGGCAAGTATAAGGATCTGAGTGACAATGGCGAAACTGTGATGACTAGACGACTGGGTCAGAGCATCTCCAAAGCAGCAGATTTTCCCGGTCTGCAGTGGTCAGTACCTATCAAAAGTGTCCCAAAGAAGGAAAATCCGTGGACGGGCAACAGGGTCATGGGTGAACTAGGCTCATCGATGCACGTGGGGAGTGAAGGCACGTGTGATCCGATCCAATCGACGAGCTACTGTAGCTCAAATGGCTGAAACGGTTAATGCTGGTTCTGGTAGAGAGGTGCATCGCAGTTTGCATATTGTGCTGTGTAGCCACAGACCAGTTAAGGTGCCCTTGCTGACCCCTGTCCACTGCCGAAAGGGCCTACAATGGGCATGTGAGCATCAGAACTGGACCACTGAGCAATGGAAGAAGGTGGCCTGGTCTGATGAATCTGCTGCTAACGTCTTGGTGCCAGATACCACAGCACACCTTCAGAGGTCTAGTGGAGTACATGCCTCAACGTGTCAGGACTATTTTGGTGGCAAAAGGGGGACCTACATAATGTTATGGCTGATCAGTGAATGTGTGATCCTGTCAGCGTATGTAAACATATGTCTGATCCTGACACTGTGTGTCAACATATGTCTGATCCTGACACTGTTTGTAAACATATATCTGATCCTGTCAGTGTATGTCAACATATGTCTGATCCTGACACTTTGTGTAAACATATGTCCCATCCTGACACTCTTTGTTAACATATGTCTGACCTTGACACTGTGTGTCAACATATGTCTGATCCTGCCACTGTGTGATAATATATGTCTGATCCTGCCACTGTGTGTTAATATATGTCTGATCCGGACACTGTGTGTTAACCTATGTGTGTATCAGACACTGTGTGTCAACATATGTCTGATCCTGTCACTGTATGTCAACATATGTCTGATTCTGTCACTATATGTTATCATACAGTCAGGTGAAAAAATTAGGACACCACATGAAATATATACATATATTAGTTTTTTTAAGAAATATGGACATATAGTGGGGAGAACAAGTATTTCATACATTGCCGATTTTGCAGGTTTTCCTACTTACAAAGCATGTAGAGGTCTGTAATTTTTATCATAGGTACACTTTAACTGTCAGAGACAGAATCTAAAAAAACAAAAATCCAGAAAATCACATTGTAGGATTTTTAAGTAATTCATTAGCATTTTATTGCATGACATAAGTATTTGATACATCAGAAAGGCAGAACTTAATATTTGGTACAGAAACCTTTGTTTGCAATTACAGAGATCATACTTTTCCTGTAGTTCTTGACCAGGTTTGCACAAACTGCAGCAGGGATTTGGGCCCACTCCTCCATATAGACCATCTCCAGATCTTTCAGGTTTCAGGGCTGTCGCTGGGCAATACAGACTTTCAGGTCCCTCCAAAGATTTTCTATTGGGTTCAGGTCTGGAGACTGGCTAGGCCACTCCAGGACCTTGAGATGCTTCATACGGAGCCACTCTTTAGTTGCCCTGGCTGTGTGTTTTGGGTCGTTGTCATGCAGGAAGACCCAGTCACGACCCATCTTGAATACTCATACTGAGGGAAGGAGGTTGTTGGCCAAGATCTCGCGATACATGGCCCCATCCATCCTCCCCTCAATGCGGTGCAGTTGTCCTGTCCCCTTTGCAGAAAAGCATCCCCAAGGAATGATGTTTCCACCTCCATGCTTCACGGTTGGGATGGTGTTCTTGGGGTTGTACTCATCATCATCTTCTTCCTCCAAACACGCGAGTGGAGTTTAGACCAAAAAGCTTTATTTTTGTCTCATCAGACCACATGACCTTCTCCCATTCCTCCTCTGAATCATCCAGATGGTCATTGGAAAACTTCAGATGGGCCTGGACATGCGCTGGCTTGAGCAGGGGGACTTGCATGCGCTGCAGGATTTTAATCCATGACGGCGTAGTGTGTTACTAATGTTTTTCTTTGAGACTGTGGTCCCAGCTCTCTTCAGGTCATTGACCAGGTCCTGCCGTGTAGTTACGGGCTGATCCCTAACCTTCCTCATGATCATTGATGCCCCACGAGGTGAGATCTTGCCATGAGCCCCAGACCGAGGGTGATTGACCGTCATCTTGTACTTCTTCCATTATCTAACAATTGCGTCAACAGTTGTTGCCTTCTCACCAAGCTGTTTGCCTATTGTCCTTTAGCCCATCCTAGCCTTGTGCAGGTCTACAATTTTATCCCTGATGTCCTTACACAGCTCTCTGGTCTTGGCCATTGTGGAGAGGTTGGAGTCTGTTTGATTGAGTGTGTAGACAGGTGTCTTTTACACAGGTAACAATTTCAAACAGGTGCAGTTAATACAAGTAATGAGTGGAGAATAGGAGGGCTTCTTAAAGAAAAACTAACAGGTCTGTGAAAGCCGGAATTCATACTGGTTGGTAGGTGATCAAATACCTATGTCATGCAATAAAATGCAAATTAATTACTTACAAATCATACAATGTGATTCTCTGGATTTTTGTTTTAGATTCGGTCTCTCACTGTTGAAGTGTACCTATGATAACAATTACAGACCTCTACATGCTTTGTAAGCAGGAAAACCTGCAAAATCGGCAGTGTATCAAATACTTGTTCTCCCCACTGTATCAATATTTGAGAGTTCTGGAAGCGTTCTGAAATGGCCAAGTCAAAGGCCGGATCTTAATGTTATTGAGATTGGGGTGTGGGGAGATTGAGAGTGGGGGTGATTTGAAACGGACTGGGCATGCAAGAAACCCCTCAAACATCACACAGCTGAAAATAATTTGCATGGAGTAATGATAAAAACGTTCTCCCAGTCGATGTGAAAGACTGCAGACAATTATAGGAAATGTCTTATTGAGTTTTTTAGCCAAAGGGGCCAATACCAGCTATTAGGGTACAGAGTATTTTTCCTCAGTAGGAATTGGCATCTTTGTAAATGTTTTGTTAAATAATTGATATCATGGTTAAAATGTCATTGATTTTGGTTCAATTACATCACCTTTATTGTTTGAAAGATAATCAAATATTGTTATGTCCATATTTCTTAAAAGGTCTGACAGGATCAGACATTTCTTAAAAGGTCTGACACTGTGTTAGTATCTAATTATAGGTGTGTGTCTTATGTGTGTTTTAGGTTGGTCACAGAGACCTAGAGGACATCCTACGAGATATTGACCTGAATGGAGATGGCCACGTAGACTTTGAAGGTGATTTTAGTAGCTTCTCAAACACTTCCTTGTAGGATAATTTAATTTCCCAGGTATTATTAATGAGTGTATTGATGAGTATATAATTTATATATTTTGTTAGCACGTTAGACCTAATTTTCAAGTTCTATTTTGGAGATGTATTTTTGTTTCTAGTTGTGTACACAAACCATACTGCTGTCACTAAACACAGCCAATGAAATGCTTCTTTGGGGTATATAGATTTCTGCCAATGCAAAAACACTTCGCTATTTACTATGCACTCAGGAATGTGTATCCGTCAAACGTTCCTCTTTGCCCATCTCTAAATCCTTTTACTCCTAGTCTTGGACAGCCATGTACTGTACACCCACAACATCTCACAAAGCCTGGTTCTCAAAGCTAGTACAGTGTTGATGCCACTTTCTAGCGCTAAAAACACAGAGACTATGGTTGAAGTAACTAGTCTGTTTTCTATAATGACATCAAATGTTTTCAAAAAGAAAATTCTCTTTAGAATGTTTTTTTTTCTTTGACCAAAACTACTGGCTGGATGATGTTTCTATAGAAGTAAGTGGTCAATAACTTGATAAAAAACAAAATATTATTTTAAACTAACAAGGTGTCAGTGTGGTGTAGCGGTCTGAGCTCCTGACTCCAGACCACCTTACAACAAAAACATCACTGGAATTGATTTGAGTAATAGCCTACAGTAAAGTCATTTTAGAGCAGATGGTGTAAGCAACTGCAGTTAACCTGCCTACCTGTGTATTTGGTCTAGCAGCGCATTCCCTTGAACGTGATCACCACATGCACTTGACGGTCCACTCCAAATAATCTGTAAATGTGGGTTGAATTGTGGGACTGTTCCATATTTTATTTTGTTGCTGCTGTTGAGTTGAAAAGTAGAACAGTGTTGCACCTGACAACCCCCCCCCCCTTATTCAGAATCTGTATACTAATTAACCAGTGTGGTCAATAAAGCAAGCACGAAAAACAGTGCAGACAATTGCACTTTTACCTTTCACACAATCAAATACAAACATGGGGCATAAACACTGTCTCTCTACCTCGTAGGCTCTCTAACCGAACACCATCATGATCTCTCTCAGACACACACACACGAGCACATACAGTGCACATGCTGCCTCATTGCCAGTCCCGTCACATACCTCACTACATCCATGATTATCAGGCTTCCTGATGCTCCCCCCAAACACACACACACACAGTTTGATTCAGGCTGATAAGGTGGTCAGGCTGTTACTCAGTACCATGCTAAATGTGGGGTAGTCAGAATGATACTCAGCACCATGCTAAATGTGAGGTAGTCAGGGTGATACTCAGCACCATGCTAAATGTGAGGTAGTCTGCACCATGCTAAATGTGAGGTAGTCAGGGTGATACTCAGCACCATGCTAAATGTGAGGTAGTCAGCACCATGCTAAATGTGAGGTAGTCAGGGTGATACTCAGCACCATGCTAAATATGAGGTAGTCAGAGTGATACTCAGCACCATGCTAAATGTAAGGTAGTCAGGGTGATACTCAGCACCATGCTAAATGTGAGGTGTTAATGCTGATACTCAGTATCATGCTAAATGTGAGGTAGTCAGGGTGATACTCAGCACCATGCTAAATGTGATGTAGTCAGGGTGATACTCAGCACCATGCTAAATGTGAGGTGTTAATGCTGATCCTCAGTATCATGCTAAATGTGAGGTAGTCAGGGTGATACTCAGCACCATGCTAAATGTGATGTAGTCAGGGTGATACTCAGCACCATGCTAAATGTAAGGTAGTCAGGGTGATACTCAGCACCATGCTAAATGTGAGGTGTTAATGCTGATACTCAGTATCATGCTAAATGTGAGGTAGTCAGGGTGATACTCAGCACCATGCAAAATGTGAGGTAGTCAGGGTGATACTCAGCACCATGCTAAATGTGATGTAGTCAGGGTGATACTCAGCACCATGCTAAATGGGAGGTAGTCAGGTTGTCTGTAAGATTATCCCCACCACAAAGGATTATATCACCTCATAGATTACCCAGAGTAAAGGAACGCACACTGGCACACTGGGATAAAAATAGCGATGTGCTGCCATTCTTACTAGAGCCATTTGTACGTTCTGCTTTGCCGCTACGCACTAAATCAGTATTCATGATCTCCAGTGGTTTATTTAGAATGCATCAGCTGTCGTCATGAAAATTAATATGTATTTATAATGGTTAACAGCAGCACACATGCACCAGAACCTGTCAGTACCTGGCATTCCCTACAGACACGCGGATACACCGTGAATCATGTTCTCTCTCTCGCTCCTCAGAGTTTGTGCGTATGATGTCTCGCTGAGTGATAGGTAAAGTACCGTCAGGTCATGATACTGACCGGAACCCGTGCTGGCAGGAGCGGAAGAGAAGGCAGAGATGGTAGAGCTCATACCTGCGGACCCCCTCGCCTTGGACCTCAGAACGACACAAAGAGGGAACGACATATCAACCCTGGCCTGCTACTGCCACATCCCAAGACAAGCACAGAAGCTGAGGGAACAATATCAGGGAACAAGATGCCGCCTGCTGCTGTCTCCTAACAGCGGACCACAGAAACACCTAACACGGATAAACAGAACAACAGCCAGCCTCCCACTCTTTTCTACTGTACATTTCAGATAATGACATGATTGGGTGTTTACAGGGGCTAAGTATCAATGTTGTGTTTGACCCATTGCCATGGTTGGTTAAAGCTGTAGCAAAAGGATGTCAAATGATGTACCCTTTTAGCACTTTCTTACTCATGGCAGTGTCTCAGAAAACTAGCTTAAAGGAGCATTGCCCCTCTGGGACTTTGGACTCAATAATAGTAATAATGCAATATTCATTTTTAATGTACCTGCTGTCATAATATGTATGGTTTGTATGTGTTTGTGTGTGTGCTTGTGTGTACTTTTACACACTTAGATTCTCTTCTTTCTGGTAATACGTGTCATATTCTGTCCAACTGTCTCAAATCTTAAATGACATGTAACATTTGCACTGATGCACTTCTCTAGATTTCTAGAATTGTCAAACACATATCGAGGTACCTGATACAAGCTCTGAACATAGATGGGAACTGCTTGGATAAGGAAGGCTCTGGGGAAAAAAGGTAGCAATCATAACTTAACTGTTTACTTCTGCCCAGTGTTTTAATTCACACGTTTGTGCTTGAATTTTGTAAACGCATGCTTCTCTTAAAATGTAATAATGTGCACAATAAAAACTGTAACTCCATCAATCAGCAACAGGCTTTCTGTGGGCCCCGAAAGGTTTTTGTAAAGAAATAATAATGCTAAAACATTTAGTTTTTTTTTGTTACATTTTAGTATTGCAACAAATAAAATAAGCGGCACGTGGTTGTGTCTCTATGTAATCAAGGTGTACAATTATTGTTATTTTTGCATACATTTTGGGGGTTTAGTTTTGGTCAATATGCAGCCTAGACATACTTTTTTACAATTGATATAATCTGATATTTTTTTATAAACGTGAATAACAGTCGGCCCATGAATAGATCTTGTTGTCTACACATGCTGTAATTTATTGTGGTGATCAACATAATTGTGTCTCTGTGTGTGAAAGCTTAGTGTGTACTTCTGTGCTGATGAGAATGAGACTCCACTGGTGTTAGTTGTGACTTGTCTTGTGTGATGCTGTGCATGCCAAATACTGAACAATCGAGTAGCAGAGTAGATGACATTAAACTGTTTTATTGTAACTATACACTGTGCATACCTGTATGTGTGACCTTTATATTAGTATCCGACTGAATTTAAAGCTGTTGTCTTCAGTAAGTAATCAGCCCGGTTTGACTTTTACTAATTTAACGATGTAGATGTGTTGTGCAAAATTCATTAAATGCCATTAAATAATGAGATATTTTGATTAGTAAAGAGTCTAGGGAACAACATCCTGCCAGCGGTTTTCGGCTGTGACATTGACCTCTGGTGCAAATCATTTGTTCCTGTGGTTTGGTTGTCTTTTCACCAATACACTCTGTTGGAGCAAGTTACTAATAAATAGCTTGGTCTAGTACAAAGAACATGATAATGTCTGGATTTTTTTTCTGAATCTTTGCCTACATGCTACAGAATTCATGTCAAGGTTGCTGTTACTGCTAAAAAAATGTAACAAAAATGCATTCAAAGCTGAGGCACTGAAATGTAAAAGGAAAACCCAAGGGCTTTATTTGGTGTGTAGACTTTCTATAGGCACTGTTCACGTTGTTATATAAACTACATACATGTAAAGGGGTTAATAAATGCCAAGAAGCATGTTACTGGTAAACTGATAAAGAGATGGGTCTAAAAAGCAGTCCTGAGTTTTCATGTAAAATGTTTTGGTGGCTCATGTCCTTCACTGGCTTTTGCATGGAAAAGCAATCAGCCATCCCCAGGCAAGGGCTGGGAGGTTGCCTAGCAACACATGACTTGGAGAGGGACATCGTTAGCTTAGTTGAACAAATTAGGTTTAGAATACAGTATACAAATACAATTTTCTAAGAAGAAGTATCTGAAAACATATATATGTTAATGCTTATAAATATAAAGCAATTTTAATATATAATAGAATGTATGTAGCATTCATATCATGGCCAAAATTTGTATCCTTTAGATATCTGACTTTAACTAAATGCTGAAATTATATGATTCAGTAAGAATTACAACCTTTTGTTATTGCAAACATTTACTTTATTTACCAATTTCAGTACCCCGCACCTGTGTTGGGGTACTCAGTCTCCACAGGCAAATTCCCAGCACATATAGTGCATCTGGAAAGTATTCACAGCGCTTTTCTCTCTAAATTCTACACAGAATACCCCATAATTACACAAGTTTGTTTAATATTTCTAATAGATTTGCAAAAAATTAAGAATGAAAATATAAACATGTACATAAGTATTCACAGCCTTTGTTCAATACTTGGTTGAAGCACCTTTGGCAGCAATTTGGCAGGTTGGTGCACAACCATTTTCAGATCTCTCCAGAAATGTTCAATCAGGTTCAAGCCTGGGCTCTGGCTGGGCCACTCAAGGGCATACCCCGAGTTGTCCCGAAGCCACTTCTTTGTTATCTTGGCTGTGTGCTTAGGGTTGTTATCCTGTTGGAAGATGAACCATCGCCCCAGTCTGAGGTCCACAGCGCTCTGGAGCAGATTTTCATTAAGGATGTCTCTGTACATTGCTGCATTCATCTTTTCCTCAATCCTGATTAGTCTCCTAGTTCCTGCCGCTGACAAACATCACAACAGCATGATGCTGCCACCACCATGCTTCACCGTAGGGATGGTATTGGCCAAGTGATGAGCAGTGCCTGTTTTCCTCCAGACATAACGGTTGGCATTCAGGCTAAAGGGTTCAATCTGTGTTTCATCAGACCAGAGAATTGTATTTCTTACAGTCTGAGAGTCCTTCAGGTGCCTTTTGGCAAACTCCAGGTGGGCTGTCAGGTGTCTTTTACTGAGGTTAGGCTTCCGTCTGGCCACTCTATCATACATGACTAATTGGTGGAGTGCTGCAGAGATGGTTGTCCTTCCGGAAGGTTCTCCTCTCTTCACAAAGCAACGCTGGAGCTCGGTCAGAGTGACCATCAGGTTCGTGGTCACCTCCCTGACTAAGGCGCTTCTCCCCCAATCGCTCAGTTTTGACGGGTGGACAACTCTAGGAAAAGTCCTGGTGGTTCCAAACTTCCTCGATACAATCCTGTCTCGGAGGTCTACAGTCAATTCCTTGGACTTCATGGCTTGGTTTGTGCTCTGACATGCACTCTCAACTGTGGGACCTTATCTTGTCCAATCAACTGAATTTACCCTGTGTGGACTCAAATGAAGTTGTAGAAATAGCTTAAAGATGATCAGTGGAAACAGAATTCAACTAAGCTATATTCATGGCAAAGGCAGTGAATATGTTCTTTATTTTGAATACATTTGCAAATTGTTCACCTTATCACTATGGGGTATTGTGTGTAGAACTTTGAGGAAAAAAATATATTTAATACATTTTAGAATACGGCAGTAACATAACAAAATGTGGAAAAAGGGAAGCGTTGTATATAATATCCGGATGCACTGTATTACACTACATATACCAGTGTGCCCGATAAGTCGATGAATACATTTACCAATTATTAGGCTTTGGATAACTTATCACAATCTCCAGTCACCACCTACGCAGTTATAAATAACTTGGTAGGTGAGGATCTGTTGGACTTTATTATTAAAATTACCTTGCACTTAATGTGTCTGCTCCCATTTGCAGGTGAGGGCCACTTTGAATTGGCTGTGTGAAAGGAAAGTATTCTGAGAATTACAACAACTTTTGTAGTTACTTCACAATAACAACCTGTATGACATACAGTTTAGAGTTACAGTTATAGAATACAGTATTCAAACATTCCAAACATGGGGGTCAACTCATCCATTTATAAAACGTGTCAATAAATATTCCTGCAGGTGGCAGTAAATAGTAATCCTTGGATTCATACCTGTTCAAACTACACAGAATAGGTGGCAGTAAATAATCTGTCTGTTAATTGTTTTGCCTATTTGTTTTGTATATTTATACTTTTAAAATAAGATAATGTAACACAATTCTGCACAATTAAGATCGCCTCAATGCGTAGAGATAGAAGGAGGGGAGAGACAGGGAAGAGTGACCACAATCCATCATTTTCTGACGAAGACTATTGAATATGGTTTTATTCAGAGAAACTTTTCGGGGGATTGGAGACATCACTCGTAACGTATTAACGTTTAGTTAACAGGTTCTTAATGTGTCATTAGAATGTGTTACATGAACATGAAGCAAAACACTGTATAGATTATAAAAGATCTGATATAGGTCGCAGCGTTTCTCATCATGATATTAATGATACTTGTGAAAATGTGCAGTTTCTATCCTTGTTTTCGTAACAATTGACTCAACAACTACGTGATGCAGCATGACAACTTGAATACAATTGGTCGACCTCTCTCCCTTCAATGACCAATGAGGTAATTCTTTTTTTTTTTTTACGTATCTGGTATCTTGTTGGAGCTCACCCAAATTGATAATATGTGAGTAAACAAAGTCAGTATGTTTTCATGTTTTTTTATTTGTGTTTTTTTACATAATGTAGCTATAGCTAACGTTAATCGTGGTTTTATTACGGATATATTCATGTTAGCTACTGTGTAGCGTTACTAGCTAGCTATCTTAAGATCTTAAACGGTACTTATAATCTAGCTAACACGTTAATACAGTGGTGTAGATGTGTATTAGCGCCGTTAACTAACTAGCTAATTAAGCAAGACAGTAGCTATCTTGCGGTATTTGCTTTACGGTATCGTCTCGATAACGACATGTATTTGAATACTATTTATTTAGCAAAAAAGCTATAACTACTAACCAATTATGTTAGCTACAGTACATATACTAGCTTGCTGCATACTGCCGGCTAAAGCCGGTTTTGTTTGCAATTAAGCGGAGTTGTTTGCGACCTCATTAGCTATATTTACTTGTTGACATCCTTAGTTATGCATCGATACATAGCTATGTGGGGAGGAAACAAAAACCTACTCGAAGGTATCCGGGCTCCGCATAAACACATTTCTTGTACAAAAACCCCGGCATGTGTATAATCCTTGTGAACTTTTGACCAACCGGGGATGAAAGCATCGATATCAACAAACTTGTTAAATCTATTCAAGCTACGTTTTCTTCAAAGTATCCGTAAAAATAGATCACATAATTAATTTTCCCCTAACCATGGTGGAATCACTGGGCCTTTTCAAGTTATGTATGTATTAATTTGATAGCGACTAACTAAACCTAAAAATATATATAGTAGTTAATATTTTAATGAAATGTTATCATATATAACCTCTGTTTAATATGTTAAATAGCCCATTCCTATCTTTTCTTTTTAAGGGTGGAACAACTTTTTTATGCTCTGGATCCTTTATTATAGTCAAAACATTGTGGACAGTCTGCCCTCCCAGATGTTGAATTGAGCTGCTTCTGGCTTGACGTGCCCATGAAGGCCTTGTTTCAACGCAGGCTTCAGAAGCTGCGGCTACACAGAGACTAGAGAAGAGCTCTATCTGTTGCCTCTGGACTTCTGTTCCTCAGTGTGGTCTTCCCTGCCATCTCCTCATTCACCTCCACTGCACCCCAGGCCTCACCTGTTGCCGACATGGGCTGGCTCCTCCCCTTTGATAGCCTGCTGTGCATTGTGCTTGGCATCTCCTTAACTGTGTGGTTCACCTCGTTGCTGGTCTTCATCATTGTTCCGGCCATTCTTGGTGTGTCCTTTGGGATCCGCAAGCTGTACATGCGTAGCCTTCTCAAGGTCTTTGAGGTGAGTTCGCGCCAAATTGTCATTGCATGCTCTGAGAAGGACAACGTTACTTTGATAGCGGCCCTAAACCTGAACGAAAACAAATATGTTTGTTACCATAAACTTTAATCTGGAGACCTGATAGGCTCCACTTTTTTTTGTTTGTGCCACCTGTTTATAATTGGGTGGCACCCATGTGGTGTCAATTGAATTTCAATCCTTATGTTAGGAAGTGTTTTCACAAAGCATAATTAAGAGGTGTAATACATTTATTAAAGATATATTATTAAATAAATGCTTTGTAATATGTAACAAATCCATGAAGGAATGTTTGATTCAAAACATTTTGATATGCAACATAATCTAGTTATGGAGCAACACTGGCGACCCTCATTTGGGTTGTTGCTGTTTCACTCTTTATTCCAAAATGGTGGTAAGGTGTCCTGTGCCCTAGGATTCTTGATGGGGTGCTAATACTTAGCACTCAGTAACCTGTTTGTTAGGAATACTCCTCACTCCTACAGCAGTTAGTGACAGGACCGTGACCTGCAAAACGGGTCTGTTCCAGGTGTTCTGGTACTGGTATGTAAAAATCAGCTGTCCTCTTTTTTAAAATAAATGTTTACACAACAGTCTGTCATAATAAGGCTGTGAGAAAGTAAAAGCCCTTTCGTAAACATAAGTTCTGTGGATGAAAATAAATTCTTGATGCGAGGAAAGAAGAATGGTAAGCGTTGTGCAAGCTTACAAGCAGGGCGTAAACAGATGCTGTATTTATAGATAAGGCTTGTTGTGCAGGTGGATGATCATTTTATGGCGCCAGTTTTTTTTTAGTCATGGACATTTTCCTCAGCACAATGCTATGTCCTGTGTGCTGTGATCCAAAGCACTCAGTATGTTTGCAGGAACATGACAGAAACATGACTTGACGCAAGACGTTAAGATCACAACCAAATAAAGTGTCTTTGGGATTATATGGAAAGGGCTTTTTTCAGCATGAATGTACTGATTACTTTTTTACCAAGTAGGTTACCCATACAAGGAATTTGCTTTGGTGCAATGGAGCATGACAGAAAACACAGTAGGTGGAACATTGCAGAGCTTTTGTTGAATCCATAACCAGTTATATATGGTTGTACCTAAGAAATAACAATCTGAGTGTAAATTGCACTTTTTGCTGTTTCACCACTTAATAAAAACATGACTTAAATTACAAACTATACTGCGATCCAAATGATTATGCAAAGTGGATTTAAGTGTCATTAACATGAAATACTTTGTTTTTCCATCAAACTCATGGACGGTACGGTGTCTCCGGGTTCTTTGCATCACTGACATCAATCTCAGACACCTGTGACAATTAATTTGCCAGTTGAGCCCAATTAAAGTAAAACTAGTTAAGAAGGATGTTCCACATTATTAAGCAGGCCACAGGTTTCAAGCAATATGGGAAAGAAAAAGATCTCTCAACTGCTGAAAACAGACAAGGTATGAAAACATTAGATTTTTCATCAAAAACGTAAGCGTGATCATCGTACTGTGAGTAGATTAGTGGCTGATTCAGAGCACAGACGGTTGGAGCAGATAAAGGCACAATGAGGAAGGTGACTGCCAGGCAAATTCATCAGATTAAGAGAGCAGCTGCTAAAATGCCATTACAAAGCAGCAAACAGGTACTTGATGCTGCTAATGGCTCTGGAGTCCCGCAAACCTCAAGGTGTAGGATCCTCCAGAGGCTTGCATGAACCTACTATTCGTCCTAACCAACGCTCACAAGCAGAAACGGTTGCAGTGGGTCCAGAATTACACAAAGACAAATTGGCTGCTATGGGCATAAAAGGAGATAAACTCATGGTGTGGCCCCCATCCTCCCCTGACCTCCACCCCATTGAGAACCTTTGGAGCCTCCTCAAGCAAAACATCTATGAGGGTGGGAGACAGGTCACATCAGAACAGCAGCTCCGGGAGGCTATTCTGACATCCTGCAAAGACATTCAAGCAGAAACTCTCCATAAACTCACAAGTTCAATGGATGCAAGAATTGTGAAGGTGATATCAAAGAAGGGGTCCTATGTTAACATGTAACTTGCCCTGTTAAGATGTGTTGGATTGAAATAGCTTTTGATTTCAGTAAATATGACCTCCTGATGCAGCAAATTCAAAAATTACCATTTTCAGTTCTTTACAACCTATAAAATGTTTGGAAACTCTGTTGTGCATGATCATTTTTTTATTTTTGGAAGAAATACTGTTTTCTTTGGGTGGTTTGTTCAATGAAATTCGACTTTTACCCTAACGGTTGATGACTTGAAAATTATACTGACTGTCATTTGCTACGACTATTTCGGAAAATCAGTGTACAACATCATTTGCATAGTAATTTGGAATGTGTGTATATAACACAGCATCTAGACATATTTCACTAAAACTGTAAATCTAATGTCCTAAAAAATGCAATAAGGCCTACTCCCATTGCAATTTTGTGTTTGCAGTATTTTAAAGAAACTACAAGAACACTACACTTCCATGAATAACAAGGATACCATGTGACTGCTTACAATTGTATGGTTTTTCATTTAAGTTAAGTCAGTAAAGCTGGCCATTATGAAGCCCAAAAATGTGAATCATTTGATGTAGCCAAAAGGTAGATATATAAGTCAATTCTTCAGTACATTGTTGGGAAAGAGCACACACTAGTACATTCAGCAATAGCAAACTAACTTGTAGACCACTCTAGTGGATGACTAAAGAATGCTTTCAGATGAAGACATAGATGTTTCAAAGAGTAGAAGACAACCCCAACATAACCTCACAGGGTTTGGAACAAAGGGTATACAACAAAGTATTGAGACAAACGTTTGTTATTGACCAGATACTTATTTTTCACCATAATTTGCAAATAGATTCATTACAAGTCCTACAATGTGATTTTCTGGAGTGTACCTGTGATGAAAATTACAAGCCTCTCTCAACTTTTTCAGTGGGAGAACTTGCACAATTGGTGGCTGACTAAATACTTTTTTGCCCAACTGTAGGTGGTTTCTTAAGTGTATGATCTTATATGCTCAAAACTCACTGGAAGGCACTTTACCTTGCAGAGTTTTTAAAGTTAAACATCCAACTTGAATCCAACTGAGGATGTGTTTGGCTGAAGACGTAGAAGAATAAAGGCAAGAATCCCCTAAAACAAACAGGGATTGATGTTGAGCATCACAAAGGACGATACCCAGCATTTGGTGATGTCTATGGGTTGACTTTAGGCAGTAATTAAATGCCAAGGATTTGCATCCAAATACTAAAATGACAACTTTATATAATATATATAATTATATTATAATAGAATATTTGTCCAATGGCTTTTGCTCAGTGTTTAAAAAGGGCAGTATTTCCCACTTTGTTCACAGATAATTTAGACAGATGATACCCACCAATTAAAATTGACAGGCTGCGCTGACCTCCTTATTCATCGTTTCATTTCAAATCTGATGTGCTGTAGTACAAAGACAAAAACAACTAAACTTGTCCCAGCCCAAATACTTCCATACCGCCCTGTAAATAAACATTAACTCCCACGGCCAAGTCAGAAGGTTTACTAAACCATCACTGCCTGGAGCCCAGTCTGTTTACTCTAAATCGAGCAATTAACATTCATGTGTGAACTTTTACGATGTTTTGAATTGACTTCCAGTAACTCTATTTAAATATATGTGACCTCAATCCACCCCAAGCTGTGTGTGACCAGGTCTCAGAAAGACACGATTCTTCAGAGTGATGGGTAGAAAACATTAAGGGAGTCGGTAACAGTGGAATCGACCAACTTCAACCAGATCTACTGTAATTATGTAGGTTGCCAGGTGTTGACCCATTACAGCCACCGTGGAAGTCCTGTGACAGTTCAAGGCAGTTTTCTCCATTGTCTCTCCCTCGGGGAAACTGCTCGTCCCCCAGATACTGCCTTCTCTCCTGGGTTTATGGCTCTAAGGGGATCAGGCTGCCGGTTGTAATTATGGCCATGTCTAAAATAGCTGTTGTGTTCCTGTTCCCCATGGAACCGCTTACTCTACTCTGACATTTGTTCTCGGGAATGTAGTCTTGCTAGGCCAACATAATCACGTGCAAGACATATGCTGTCCCCCAAGACTCCACTAATGAATGATGATATCATGGCACAGAGTCATAATTGCTTCTCCTGAAATTATTCTAATTATGATTCTAAAGGTTGTGCATGTAAATGTCATCTGCTTCAGAATAAGGGTCAACGATACCCTCGGGGTTGAGTTTATGGTTGAAGAAAGTTTGTATGTATAATTTCAGTGGGCTACTTTGCGGATGGAGAGGGGCGCAAAGGAGAAGAACCAGCATCTGTACAAACCCTACAGCAACGGTATGACCTTTCAGTCTCATAAATGCGGAACTGGTGGTGTCGGCGTTGGCACATTAACGCTGTCTTTTGTCCCCCTGCTATCAGGGATCATAGCCAAAGAGATGTCCACCCTGGAGCAGGAGATCCAGGAGCTCCGGTCCAGCAGCACCACACTGAGCTCTGAACCGGAGTTTGAGATGGCGGACATCATGTCTTTCTGCCGGCGAGGCGTGGAGAGCATGGTGGATGACGAGGTGACCAAGAGGTTCTCCGCCGAGGAGCTGGAGTCCTGGAACCTTCTGACCCGCAGCAACTACAACTTCCGCCACATCAGCCTGCGGCTCAGCGTGCTCTGGGGACTGGGTCTGTTGATTCGCTACGGCTTCCTGCTGCCCCTCAGGTCAGAGGTCTGGGGTCACGAGGGGGTCAGGTCTGCAAATGACCTTTCTGGAAATGATGGTCACTTAGCATAGAAAAAAAACACTTTTCTAGAGTTTCTGTTGGAATGCCTGAAATTCTGCTTGTGTTGTACAGGATCACTCTGGCAGCCACTGGCATTGGCCTGCTCGTGGTCTTGACTACCATAGTGGGCTTCCTACCAAGCGGCCGGTACGTTCAGAGGACACATGAATGTACAGTCTCGACAAGAACATTCTGTTGGAGTGAAAGAAGGCATATGTCTGTGTGCTCACTTCCTCAGGTTGAGGACATACCTTAGTGAGAAGGTTCACATGATGTGTTATCGTATCTGTGTCCGAGCCCTCACGGCCATCATCACCTACCACAACAGGTATTCTAAACCCACCAGGTACCCAGGGACTGGTAGCCAGTACCCAGCACAGACACACAGCCTGAACTGAATGAAATAAAACTCTGCTTTTATTGACCAGCAGTATCTTTTCCATCAGGGTGGCTAGTAAAGTTAGCAGGAATGGTGGTTTTCTCAAACTTACCCATCATGACAGATGTCACCAGCATCCATTCTAGATATACCATGGGGTTCACATATACGATTCCTTCTGGGGGAACTGCCAGTCTGACGTTAGCAATGTAGCACAAAATGTCCTCATTTCCTCAATACCACTTCAAAACGGAATGGGTAATGGTACCTGTACCTATATTAACCAAAGGTGCCTCGTAGTGCAGCTTTGCAGTTATTGGTTTACTGACTCATCCAGGTGGTAGTCAGAATTTAATTGTGGGTTTGTGGAGTGTGACACCATGGGCCAACATATAACTCAAGGTAACATATCGCATGAGTTGCCTCAGTTGATGGGTGTTTTCTTGGCTTACAGTGAAAACAAACCAAAGAATGGAGGCATCTGTGTGGCCAATCACACAACTCCCATTGACGTCATCATCCTGGCCAATGATGGCTGCTATTCTATGGTATGTAAATGTTGTGTGTCTGTATTATAGGTCTTCCTGGATATTGCCGAATGTGACAACCCGAGATCAGATCCGGATTCGGCTGCATTGTATATGACATGTTAATGGACCAGCAGATCCAGGGTTAGGTCATAGGTCATGTGGCTACAGACCCCAAATACAAGTCAAGAAGAATAAATCCTTATGATATGGAGTCCAATGCCAGTCCAATGCCAGTCCCATTTGCTATGCATTGCATTCAGTCATCTCTTTCCTGCACTTGTCTGATTTCTGGTCTGATTACTGCTTGTTAGGGTGTTTGCATGGGCCTACTGAGATGTTTCAACTATCCACTTTCTGCCGCAGAGAGGCAATTAAAAAAAAACAATTGTCCCGGTTTCCTGTTTTATGATGATTGTGCCGGATATATGTGATACGTTTTTTTTTCATATTATGGTGCAGTGGTTAGGCTTGTATAGAAGGTCTTTAGTATTTCTGTTCATGTTCAAGCAATAGGGTATTTGAAATAAATGAAAGGGGCACAAATTAATTAAAGACAGAGTACAGTTATGGAGAGATGTGTGTTTTTACAAAACACACACCACACCTCCATTCACAATGTTATATTAGGAATGTCCTAATGAAATACTAAGCTGTAGACCACAACGTATGACTGCCAGACTAGATAAAACCTTTGGTGGGACAAAAATATATTTCCTAGAAATTGGGTATTGGGTATGAACTGAATTAGACAATTCTACATCTTGAATTTGTATATATCTCATCCAATTGACCTTGGATCTGAGTCGCATTTGATGGGGTCTTGTGGGTGTTGGGAAATAACTCTATTGGATGTTTTTACAGCTGTGTGTGCAAGTGTTTGTTTGTGATATACAGAATGTGTAGGGCATTTGTGTTATACAGAATGTGTAGGGCATTTGTGTTATACAGAATGTGTAGGGCATTTGTGTTATACAGAATGTGTAGGGCATTTGTGTTATACAGAATGTGTAGGGCATTTGTGTTATACAGAATGTGTAGGGCATTTGTGTTATACAGAATGTGTAGGGCATTTGTGTTACACAGAATGTGTAGGGCATTTGTGTTA
>JACXGK010005203.1:0-34169 GCA_016801125.1 Novumbra hubbsi | reverse complement strand
CCATCGTATGTGTTTGTCCTGTTTCCCATGTCCTGTGAAGGCACCCTTCCCTGATTCCCTTCAGCTGTACCCAGTTAGCTGGGTATTTAAACCCCTGTGTGTCTTGTCTCCGTGTGTGTTATTGTCGCTGTTGCGTGTAGCCTACGTGCTCTGTTCGTGCCTGCGCGCACGCCCTTTTTGTTCCAGCCTGTTTGGCTTAATATTCAGGTTCGCCGTAATAAACCGAACCCTGTACATACACCTGCGCCTTGATCCGGTTCTTTACAATCACCAGACGTCACACCTTAAGGAGTTGCAAAGCCCCTGTGAAGCGCACGACATTCGGTGACCTCCTTTCATCCTATGTGCATAAAATATTTGCTCAATGCAAAACTAAGGGGGCATTGCCAGATATGTTTGTTATTACAGTAATTCATGACAAAGGGCCAGGTCTGAAAGAGGTTTGGTGATGTAGTCAGATTTCTCTCCTCAGATAGTCACAGATCAAGAGATGTTAGCAGATCTTTAACCAGCAGGTTTAGTACTCACCCAGTAGGATCAGACAGGCTTCATCCCTAAAAGGAACTTGTTTACTCCCAGAGGTTGGTCAATTTGGACCTTGCTGTTATATATAGTAGAACAGCCTTATAGACATGTTACTCTATATTGGAGACAAGTTCACAAATTGAACAAAATGAATCCTACTTCTGAACAGGAACTCCTACATTAGAACAGTTACAAACCAACCACTGTCAACCCAGTTTAACCCCCATAGATGTATGAGGCAGGATTGTGTACTTTTTCTGCTGCTTTTGTTCTTATCTTGTTACTTCTCGCTCAAGCCTTAAAGTTTCATGTGCAGTACTAATGGCCATAATGTTACAGACATACTGAATTCAAATTCCTCCGTACGCAGATTAAATCCTCATCTATTTAACTGAACTGATCTAATATTTCAGACACCCATTCTGAATGTAGGCCAAAGTCATTCCTGCTTCCGAGAGCAAGGAACTCATAATTTTCCCGCTCTAACCTTAATAATACCTTTGAGGCAAGGTGGAAAGCTGGGGATCCACTTTTTACTGGGTCTATTCATACAAGGAAGGTACTTGAATACCTTTTAAATCCGAAAAACCAAGTACGTTAATACCTCTAAAATCTGAAAACCAGTCCTGAAATTTTGTTTAGCTCTTCTCTCCACATTTCCGATACAAACAATTTCATGACATTTTTAAATGTAGAAGTTTTGCTAGTTTCCATCTGTGTGAATTGATGAGTTTTCATGCTGCACTTTTGTCAAGTAAATTGAAAACTTAAGAGATTTTATTTGAGTATGCCTATTAAAAAATAAACAGTGTCAATTCTTTGTGTGGCATATACGCAGAGTATCACAAACAAGTATCCTAGGGGGCTTACAGTACTGCATTGGCACTAAGTGTAATGGTAAATGATGGGGCAAATTTCTAGTAAAATGTTGGTATTGTGACAACAGAACACAAAAGCACAATATCTATATATTGTAAGCCCATTGTCTAGTGCAGTAAAATCATTGTTTGTTCAGATCGCTGATCTACATAGTCTTTGCATTGTGCTCAAGAGATCTGCATAGTAAATTATGTGGGATTGCATCTTTCTGGTCCACAATTCTTTTTAATAATGCTGTTTTAAACAGAAAAGCTGGTCTTATTAAGCAAGATGTCGATGACTTAGTGATTTGAATGGCCATTGTCACATAATATAATTAAACACGTAAAACCACTGCCATCTGAAATTTGGAGAGAACAGTCTAGTTTGTCCTGAAGTACTTTTGAAGTTGTGAAATAACATCAAAATGCTTTAAAGGTTGTTGGATCTAGATCTCTCAGAAGGATGAACACTAGACACAGTTTCAGAAAATGTTTCTGAACTATATATTGTGTGTATTGAATGTATAACTTGTTGGGTACTAGTACATATGCACTCTCAATAAAATTGAGGTCTGTACAAACACTGGTTTTTATTTTGTATTTTCTACTCTCCACAACGAAAACAAACACACAATATGTGTGCTGTCCTGTATTACCCTTGGTGTTGTGTGTTTTTTGTTAAATAACTATTTTTAACAGCTATTGTCAATGAGCCCCTTAACCAAATGTCCACACTAAAGCACAGAGGTTTATGCGCTTTCCAATTACTAAGTACTGTCCGTTTGACTAAACGTCTGTCTGGTTAATGATGCATTGTGCATTTCACTTTGTATTCAACCCGCCCTATCATCCAGTAGGCACATCCCTGGACAATGTGGAATACATACAGAAACAGTCAAAAAGTTTGGACACCTGCTCATTCACAACACCTACTCATTCATGGGTATTTCTTTATTTATGGACAACTTTCCACATTGTAGAATAACTCTGAAGACATCCAAACTATGAAATAACACATTTTGGAATCATGTGGTAACCAAAAAAGTGGTAAAAAAATGTAAATACATTAATATTGGCGATGCTTCAAAGTATCCAACTTTTGCCTTGACAGATTTGCACACTCTTGGCTTTTTCTCTTCCGACACATGCAGAAGACTTCTTTGCTGTTTTTCCTTCCAACTCATTCCAAAACATCTCAATTAGGCTGACAACGGGTAATTGTGGAGGCCAGGTCTTCTGATGCAGCACCATCACCCTTCTTCTTGGTCACAAGTTCCTTGCCTGGACGTGTGTTGTGGGTCATGGTCCTGTTGATAGTCCCGCTAAGCGCTAACCAGATGGGATGGCTTGTTGCCGCAGAATGATGTGCTAGCCACGCTGGTTGAGTGAGCCCTGGTAACTCCAAAAAACACATCCCATTTAACTGCGATAACTCTGGGTCTTCCTTGTGGTGGTCCTCATGAGAGCCAGTTTCATCATAGCACTTTGATACATTTTGAGACTGCATTTGAAGAAAGTTACAAAGTTATTGCCATTTTCTGCATTGACAAATACGTCTCAAAGTAATGATAGACGGTCATTTCTCTTTGCTTATTTGACCGTTTTTTGTCGTAATATGGACTGCTACAGTACAGATATAATTCTGGTTTTCTGTATAATATTCCTACCTTGTCACAACATAACTGATGGGCTCAAATGCATTAAGAATGTAAACCTTTAACAAGGCACACTTGTTAATTGAATTGCAATCCGGGTGACTACTTCATTACGCTGGTTGAGAGAAAGCAGAGTGTGCAAAGCAAGGCAAAGGGTGGCTACTTGGAAGAGTCTACAGCATAAAATGTATAACACTTCTGTTTAACCCTCATGTTATAGTTTTAATGACTTCACTATGATTCTTCCATGTGGAAAACAGGAAATAAAATAACAGTAATGTGTCCAAACGTTTGACTGGTATTTTAACTTAATTTGTCAATACTTATTAGGGCAGGTAAACAACCTCAGTTAGCTTTACAGGTGCTCAAGTTGCCTAAGGGAGTTGCTACAGCATGATGATGAGTCCAAAAAATCCCTGCTGACAAATTTGCCTCCCAGTTGAGTCTTCACAGCCACTCAGCTGGTGACACAGTGAGTGTCTGCTGGCATTCTCTTGGGGTTGATCATTTACCAGATACTGAGGCTCCTGAGGATTGCACATGCTCATGTTACTCCGCGTAGGGACACCTTCCGTGATAGTTCCCAAAGCGAGGCTTTGCAATGCTGTTTTCTCCGGTTGACACCTTGTCTTGATCACCTCTTGTGCATGATGAAATATACAACGTGGTTGAGTCTGAAGGAGGTTTGTGTTTAGATGAGCGGTCAGGGCTCTCCTAGGATAACTTGACATAGGCTACTTGTTAGTCTGGCTCTGTTTGGACTCTTAAAGTATCTTCATCGCATTACAGTAGCAGCCAACGTTGAGTGAATGGACAGATGGTGGCCCTTGTCCAACATGGCATTAGATGGAGGGTATTTGATTACTGTTAAATCTTGACATGATGAGGTAGTGACTACATCGTAACTGGTATGTGTGATTACTGTCTTGAGCGAGTTCTTTGACAGAAAGCTATTTAAATGGAAGTTTTAACTATGAAATTTAGCAGCAAACTATGTTTGATGGTGCATTGTGGGAAAATGTAGCAAACTAATTGTTTCATTTTGAATGCTTCTGTAATTTCTCCCTATGAAATACAGTATAATTCAGTATAGTAACGTACCACATATTTACAATACATATTTGAATAACTCATAGCAGGTGAGTTCTATGTTGTTTTTGGGTCCTTAAAATATTTTCATTTTGCCTTTTTTGTTGCAATCATTTTTTTTTATAGGGGACCAATTTGACTGGCACAAGTCTTAAAGTTTTAAGGTGTGGAATCCTGCCTCTAACATTTACAAGACAGTATTCTGTATAATGAGACAAGTTGTCTCCTCCTTTACCCGAAGGAGACCGAAATAGTATCCGCTAGTCCAGGGCTGTTTAGGGTGGGGGGATAGCATTAACTAGTTCAGGGTGGTTTAGGGTTGGGGGATATTATTAGCTAGTCCAGGGCTGTTTAGGGTGTTTTTTCAATATTTTATTAAAACATCAACTGCAGATGCCTTCTGTTTTTCTTTTTGCTTGTCATTTATGGTTCCTTTAAATGGTTATTAATCGGTGACATTTTTTGTTTTGCTGTGTTTTGCCCATTAAACGCTAAAACACGGACACCCCTGTTAAGTCATATAAAACATTAAGTGTGCTGTAATGTGTGAACACTTTTCCTTTTCGGCAAACCTGCTGGCATCAATCCCTTTGATGTACCAGAAATGACTGTAATAACAGACCCCCTACGCTGGGGTTCAACGGAGGACATTGTACAGTACTGCATTCAGAGTCGTTACGCGGTTGGTCGTGCTCGCTGTGATACGTGGCCGTGGGAAGATGTTTGGACCAGGGGCTCTTATAATAGCTCATTGTGTGATGGAACTGAATAGACATCGAACACGTTGGAAACATGTACTTGTTGGTCACGATGACAGAACCTCTTTAGGGCGTCCGTGCCGGGGCTTTTTATATTACAACAGACGCACAGGAATATCGAATACAGGATTGTAATACAGAAAGCCAACGTGAAATTGCCAGTTACCCTCCCATAGTGTCTGTGAACTGTGGTTCCCAGTGTAAAACGGTGTGTGTGTGTGTCACACCATCACCCGCAGGAGGATAAGTGGATGTTCTTCCACTTCTAGACTCCTAACTGTGCATTTGGGCTGAACCTTCCTTGTCCTTGACAACCCTCGCCATTAACGTTTTCTCCCATGGATGTCGGTTGTTTCCGGTTCCCTTTTATTCTCAGTATTTTTCTGATCCCCACGCCTCCTCACCCCACACCTCTCTCACTCCCTCTCTCAGTTCCCCCTCTCTCCGTTCTCCTTCCCCGTGTATCTCTCTTTCCATATCTTTCTTCCTCCATATCGCTCTCTCGCTCTCGGCCTTTCAGTGGGCTCTCAGTGATCGTATCAGTCATCAAGCCCTTCACTGAATTTCTTCTGGTGGCCTGTTGTCCATGGCTCCTTCTTTCGCTTCACATTATATTGTCCATTTCTCACTGTTCCCCAAATACCACAGTGAATACTGGCACCTGCTGTGTATGCGGGAGCCATATTGCTGTTGGAAAACAAAGATCTTGGCCTTTCAGACATCATGCTAACAGGATTTCTGCGGCGATGGATGATTTGGAATCTGTTTCTCGTAAACATGTTTTCTAAACATGTTTTTTAATTAGACCTGTGGACAACAAGGCCCTTGATCTAAAATTAAATATGGTTACTGGCTCTATTGTATGAAGCACTTTGCTGAAATATCACATGCCATACCAATTACTAAAAACATGGGTGGTAGTTGAAGGCAGAAGGTACTGCAGAATGAAAACGCCTCCCTTTTCCCTCACAAGCTTTCTAATCAGGCCTGGGTTTGGAGGACACGGGTGAGACTGAGGCAGTACAGTAGCAGAATCAGGCCATCTGTCCTCGTCTCCACCGCAATAGACCTTGATTAAACTGGTAGAACACGCTCCTCAAGGACGCTTTTCTGCTCATCCTCTCTTGCTCATTGTCCTCATCCCCTCTTGCTCATTTATTTATTGCCTCATCTATTTATTGGAAATTTGTTTGGGCATTTCTCTCATCCTCTCTTCTCATTGTCTTCTTCCCTCATCTTCTCCTCCACTATGTTCCTCCTCTTCTCTCATACTCTCCTCCACTATGTTCCTCCTCTTCTATTTTCCTCTCCTCCACTATGTTCCTCCTCTTCTATCATCCTCTCCCCCACTATGTTCCTCCTCTTTTATCATCCTCTCCTTCATTATGTTCCTCCTCTTCTATCATCCTCTCCTCCACTATGTTCCTCCTCTTCTATCATCCTCTCCCCACTATGTTGCTCCTCTTCTATCATCCTCTCCTCCATTATGTTCTGCATCTTCTCTGTCAACTACCTGCTCCCAGTCTTCTCCATATCCTCGTCACATTGTTCTGTTTAATGTTTCTTCTCCTCAACCTTGCTTCGCTCTTCCACCATCCTCTTGCATTTGTATGTTACCTCTTGAAATCATTTATCTCCTTTTTTTCTCCCTTTTCAACAGCATCTAGAGTGGCAGGGTTTTGAACACAAAGTAGTTAGGTCAACAGATACACAGCAACAAGGGCTCTCTTTTTGTATTTTCACCTATTTGTTGAGCAGATTGTTTTCTGCATGGCTACTTACTCTGCTTGCTTTGACAAGCTTCAGGTTTTAAATATTACCGTCATAACACTGAAACCTACAGTACCTATAACTTCACCAAATTATACTTGTTTCATATAAGATAGGATACACTAGTTAGGGCTTGCTCATCGCCATAGAGCCTTTCAATGCTTGACCAGTACTACAGAGACAAGCAGGAAGGGTCTTCTCAATTTAGCATTAGCACAAGTATGATTGCATTGAAAGCCCATGAACTGATGGAGAGAAAGTCAGCTCTAATGATGAGAGAATAATACACAAAATGGATAAATGTATCCTTTTGAAAATAGTCTCAATTATATATATGTGTTTTTAATTTCTGTTCTGTGTGCACTACAGTGAATGAGACTTTCCAAAATGTATTTGAAACTTGTGTTTGACGGGAACATTTGAGAATGTGTATATCAACACAGCAGACGATAACGAAACAGAAACCTTTGTGAATTCAGGCATCAGAGGCATATGTTGCATATATTAATAATTAAACCCACTGCAGGGCCATTATCTTGTTAATAAGGTGATTGTGTGATATGGAAATCCAGCATATGTTTGTGTGACGAGTGTGTCAGCTGTCTCTCTTAACGCTTTGTGTTGTAGAACTGGTTCAATAGTGACCTGCATAATTCATGAGTACAAGGTGAATGTAGCTAATGATGCCATGTCAGGTCTCCCACTGTGCAGCCAGGGTCTGTAAACACACACACACATGCACACACTTGTTTTAATATATTTCTGAGGACTTTGTGGGACCACGATTTATTTCAATGAAACACTCTAACACTTAAACATAATCCTAACCTCAACACCTAAACTTAACCCTAACTTCAACACCTATACATAACCCTAACCTCAGCACCCAAACAAAACCCTAGCCTCAACACCTAAACATAACCCTCACCCTAACACCTATACCAAACCCTAGCCTCAACACCTAAACATAACCCTCACCCTAACACCTTAACATAACCCTAACCTCAACACCTAAAACCCCACCAGAACCCTAACTGTAACGTCAAGTTTAAGAAAGCTATTTATTTTAGCAAGAACTGACAGTATGCCCTAAAAGGCCAGGATTTGCCCTGGGTTACTATACTAGTGAGGACATCTAGACCTGAGAAGAATAGTAGCAAACGAAACGAGATGCACATACAAATGCATGCAGCCATGTGTGAGCACCTACAGGAGGAACGTGAGCCACGCCCACAAACACACACTGTGCTACACACACGGTCACACGTCTCCGCACATGCACAGGGACGCACAGTAATAGTAGCCTAACTGACCCCGACGGTGAGTCACTGTGAACACCTACCCATGAACCCAGCTCCACTCCATGGACGGTGGGGGCGGCCGGACAACTGGCACGTCAGTTACTACAAAAGGCCGAAAGGCAGCCTGAACCCCACACAAGCTCAGAGGATTTACCCACCTTGATCTGTTTTATCGTTCTGAAACATTGTTCGGCTGCTTTGCAGTGTGTTTTTTGAGTGTGTTTTTAAAAGGCATGCTTTCTGTAGGTGGTGCTTGATCTGTCTGCGAAGGAGTTGCTTATTTCCATTCTTGAATGTTTTGGCTTTATAAAGGGCTTTTGATAGTGGAGGTGGCAAGAGCTGTTTCAATGCAGGCACTCTGTTTCTTTCTCTCCATCTCTGATCTATCAGAGACTTCCAACCTCCATTTTTGGGACATTATCCTTATTTCAACAGCAGGAGCTGAGAAATAAAAGGCTCTGTTCTGGGTGTCAGCACTCAAGGATAGTACCGGGTTATTGTGTTAGACCAAGCCTAATGGCCATAGATGACAGCCACCCTGGCCAGAAAACCTTTAGAACGACAGAGCTGAGATCACAGGGGCACAATAGAGATACTCGTGACCCGTTCCAAAATGACTTTCACAATACATCCTTCCTCTCCAGACCACATCTCCAAGCAACCGCTATTTAGACTTGATTGGTTTAAGCTAAGATGTGGAAGCCTATTTAATTAGATCAGTGATCATTTCATGAAAGGAAAATAATAATAATGCTTCTTACTAAAAGTGTCGTTGCTCGGGTTCAGAAACAGAGGGTTGGGCTACACTCTATTGTTCCTAGACGTAACCCTATCCTAACGGTTGGTCAGTTCAGCAGGGTTTTGCTGTGATTAACTAGTTCACGTGACAGCTTGCCCTGAAGGAGTGGCACTGCTACATGATTGGAATGGTACTTCCTGACCTATAACCTCGACAATGCTACGTTTTTCTTTCAGATGACAGGACATTTTTATTTTACACTCATTTGCTTCTCAAGTTGGCTGGCCTGGCCTGTCCTTTTTTTTTGTTTCTTTGTTACAAACAAACGTTTGTGAAAACAGTTTCCATTTCAATTGTCCTTATCAAAAAGACAGTTTTATATCAGAACAGACACGAGTAGTCTCTAAGGAGAGAGTAGGGAAAGAGTCCTCTGAGTCTGTGTGGGTTTTTTTTGTACTTGTGTGAATGCTTCTTTCTTAAAGCAACACAATGCAGTGTTGCGGCTGAGAATTCACAATCGTCCTGGCTTGTAGGTGTTTGTGTGTTTGTGTGCACATGCACAGATGAGCGCTGTTGCTCCCCTTGGTTGGCTGTCACTAATCTGGGATTATACGTCCATTTGATGTTTTCTGGCCATTACGTAACCAATGGGGGAGAGGCCTCTGTACATGGAGAGATGTGTGTTTACATACAGTAGAGTGGTGTGTGTGTGTGTGTCTGCTAACAGAAAGACCAGAGGAAGTTTGTTGACTTCCTTCTTACTGGTTACTTCTTTGTGACTTTTTTTGACCAACATGCTCAGTGGTCATGTTAGTAACTGACTGGTAACTCCCTTTCCCTGGTAAGATACAGGGTGATACAATATATTCCTTGACCTTTCCCTGGTAAGATACAGGGTGATACAATATATTCCTTGACCTTTCCCTGGTAAGATACAGGGTTATACAGTATATTCCTTGACCTTTCCCTGGTAAGATACAGGGTGATACAGTACATTCCTCTGCCTTTCCCTGGTAAGATACAGGGTGATACAGTATATTCCTTGACTTTTCCCTGGTAAGATACCGGGTGATACAGTATATTCCTTGACTTTTCCCTGGTAAGATACAGGGTGGTACAGTATATTCTTTTACTTTTCCCTGGTAAGATACAGGGTGATACAATATATTCCTTGACCTTTCCCTGGTAAGATACAGGGTGATACAATATATTCCTTGACCTTTCCCTGGTAAGATACAGGGTTATACAGTATATTCCTTGACCTTTCCCTGGTAAGATACAGGGTGATACAGTACATTCCTTGGCCTTTCCCTGGTAAGATACAGGGTGATACAGTATATTCCTTGACTTTTCCCTGGTAAGATACCGGGTGATACAGTATATTCCTTGACTTTTCCCTGGTAAGATACAGGGTGGTACAGTATATTCTTTTACTTTTCCCTGATAAGATACAGGGTGATACAGTTTATTTCTTGACTTTTCCCTAATGAAGATACAGTATATTTTTTTACTTTTCCCTGATGAAGATACAGTCTATTGTTTGCTTGTTCCCAGTTGGAGATACAGGGTGATACAGTATATTCCTTGACTTTTCCCTGGTAAGATACAGGGTGATACAGTATATTCCTTGACTTTTCCCTGATAAGATACAGGGTGATACAGTATATTCCTTGACTTTTCCCTGATGAAGATACAGTATATTGTTGGCTTGTTCCCAGTTGGAGATACAGAGAGATACATTATATTCCTTGACTTTTCCCTGACGAAGATACAGGGAGATACAGTATATTGCCTGACTTGTAATAGAACGGTTATATAAGACACCAACTAAAATGGCTACATCGTTCGTCCTCTACCTGGGTTCTCTTCCCAGTTCTCCCAGTGGGTATTCATGGTGGGAGAAGAAACCGTGCCACATGCCTGGAGAGGTGTATGTCAGAGTCAGTACACGTGACACAGAGTTATCTGTGTTTTCAGCTCCCAGATGGCAGGCATAGAGACGGCTTCCACCAACACCAGACGCTGTAATGTCTCTCCCTCGCTCACACATCTAGTTAACCCAGGGTGTCGGCGCCAATCACGTTTCATTACAGCAGATGCCAGAAGGCCTGGTACTACTGTAATACTGTGACCGTCAATGGGAGTGTGAGGGAGATTTTGTGAAGACGCTGCTCCATTTTCTTGGCTGGTATCATGATAAATTGCACCCCGTAGAGTGTATGTTCTTGTTTGTGAGAGAATGGATGCTGATTTTGGCCGTGCCTTGTCAAATGCATATTACATTTTGACTTTGACTTCGGTAAATCCAGTTCTCTGGTAATTTCAAGCCGTATTGATTAGTAATTTATCTTAACTATCTTGGGAAGATATACAGGCCCTTCTTGGGAAGATATACAGGCCCTTCTTGGGAAGATATACAGGCCCTTCTTGGGAAGATTTACAGGCCCTTCTTGGGAAGATATACAAGACCATCTTGGGAAGATATACAAAACCATCTTGAGAAGATATACAAGACCATCTTGGGAAGATATACAAGCCCAACTTGGGAAGATATACAAGACCATCTTGGGAAGATATACAAGCCCAATTTGGGAAGATATACAAGACTATCTTGGGAAGATATACAAGCCCAACTTGGGAAGATATACAAGATCATCTTGGGAAGATATACAAGACTATCTTGGGAAAACATACAAGACCATCTTGGGAAGATATACAGGCCCTTCTTGGGAAGATATACAGGCCCTTCTTGGGAAGATATACAAGACCATCTTGGGAAGATATACAAAACCATCTTGAGAAGATATACAGGCCCTTCTTGGGAAGATATACAAGACCATCTTGGGAAGATATACAAGCCCAACTTGGGAAGATATACAAGCCCAACTTGGGAAGATATACAAGGCCATCTTGGGAAAACATACAAGACCATCTTGGGAAGATATACAAGACCATCTTGGGAAGATATACAAGCCCAACTTGGGAAAAGCCCAAGCAGTTTTTCATAGAAACACTGTTAATAATGGCATACATTTTGACAGAGGCAATGTAGCCTACTTTATATCCAGCCATGAGTCACACTGCACATATGCGCATGGAACTTGAATAATGTACTTTAAGTGCACATTATTGTTTGGGATTGAGCCACTCTTAGGAATTTTAAAAACCAACCCTACCCTTTTCTCCAAAGGATGCATATCGTACTGCCCAGTTCTATCTCTGCAGCACATAAATAAGTCTCACATTGTTTGGTCTGCTGTGCATGGGAGAATGTGTCCAATGCAATCAGCCACATGGCTGTAAAATGTTTTTTAAATAATATATTTGGGAGTACTATAATTCCTGTAATTTTAGGGGAAATTCCACCTTTCTCTTCTGGATGTATTTGTAAAACCCTGTCCGTTTCTCATCAACACCACCCCTCAGTATGTTTTTCATTCCCCCTTGAACCAGTATTGCCAGCGCTCGCGCCTGGTTTGATGAAAAATATGTCTATGCAAGAAATGGTGAAATGTGTCTGAAAGATTGTAAGCATTAGCCTAGAGTACCAAACGTACCAACAGAGACAGTGAAGTAGTAGTGGTCAGCCATGACACCAGAGTAGTAGTGCTATGATAGCAGTGATAGAGTTCTAGACTCCCGGAGGTCCAGGGATATTTGTCACGTGTCTACCCACATACAGAGCTCCATGTGTGGGGGTAAAGGCTCGCGCTCGGGGACATGAAAACAGGACTATACCTCAGATACTCACAATATGCTGAAATCCATGCATGCTTGCACATACTGTGGGTACTTACACATGCTTCGCCCACTTATACACTCTCACATGAGTGCACACACACACACACGCACACATACCGCTAATGCCGACTTTGAATCACTGGGGGTCCCTCCGTCACAACCCATGCACACGCAGGCCCAGTGGGCTTCTGGGTATGTAAGCACGGTCTCTTTTCCAGCCACCATTAGGGTGCTAATTACGGGAGGAAATGTAGCTATTACGGCTCTACACTAACGCATACACAGGACACGGAGGGTTACCAGGCGTGTGGGGGAAGAACACAATAAAAGCGCATCACTTCATCTGCATGTCTCAGCAGGTACTTTATAGTTCGTGTTTGTACGACCTGCTGCAGATAGATGAACTATAGAGACACCGTGCCATGTTTGCTCTGTAAACTTGTAGAGAGCATGGTTTTTCTGGAGTCCGCCCCGGTCGTGGCCAGCTGGCTCAGTAAAACAATCATTTGAGGGAATATTACATCCTGTGCCAGAGATGATTAGATTCATGCCATTAAAGTGGTGCATTACATAAACCCTCAGCTTGAGGTTGGCTGGCACAGGGCTTAGAGCCAACAATACTGCACTATAAATTGAGTGCTGGACCCGGTTAAACGTGGAAAAGAGCTGGAGTCAGTGAGGAACCCTTTGGTTGACCCGGTTGTCAATCAGGAAGTGGAGACGTTCTGAGCTGTCTGAGCTGTTTGTTGGCTGCCCCATCAGAAGACTAACTACCGTATTAGAATAATATCAACTTTGCTATAACTCTAATGATAGGAATTGGAGTGTTACGTTATGACAACAATGTCCACAGACTATTTGTTTTTAATTCATAGATGTTTAATGTAAATTCGAGGAATATACCATTTGGGTGATTTATGAGAAAACTGAAGGATATCCCGAATGTGGCATTTTTACACATATCGTGACTGGTATATGAAAGAATTTTGTCATTTGTAGTAGATTTTACACATAACTAGACTGTAATATGAAAGATTTTTGTCAATTGCAGTAGTTTTAAAACGTACCTATAAAGCTATTTGTCTACATCTCACACAATTAGATACAAATGACATAATTGTATGTCATTTGCCAACTGGATTTGATTCAGTTTAGAAATGTATCTAACATACACTAGAATTACATGTCTTTATATACATCAATAATACCTGTAAAGACTTTAAGGAATTCTACTTATTATTTTTTAAGATGGAATTTTTACTTTATTTTGATTTCTTTTGGAGAATGGCATTGAATCAGTATCCCCCTCTGGTTTTGAGGGATGTAATCACTCTGAAATTCATAGAGCTCTACATGCAAAGACATAATATGAAAATATCTAAAATACAACCGTTGGAAAATCAACTATTCTCTCTCAAGCACTGTAGCTAGTAAATTTCACTTTGGCTAATTTCATCTAACGAAACAGGAATAACTAGATATATTATACTATTATTATACGATATATTATAACTAGATATAACTAAACATTGACATATTATATATTTTACTGAATAAAACAATTATTTGGGTGGCACGATGATTCTCTATACCGACGAACAGTATTTTCCATGTGAGAACAGAAGCCAGTCTGGTCTTTGTTTACCAACAAAATGTTTGTATTTTAGCATGTGCTTTTGTGTGCACTCACTCTGCAAATATATTGTTGACATTTTTCTAGATTACAATGCAAAATTGTGGACATAGATCCTTTAATAATATTATACAATAATGAATTCTGATAATTAGTTATTCAAGACAAATAATTATGCCATTTTTGGGAATTTCTGTATTAGTTTACTTGCTGCAATGACTGGCTGACCTGCCTCTAAATCTGTCAGCCGCACAGTGTGTATGGAAAGTCACTACCCCCTTTCAAATGTCTTTTGTTGCCTTTATATTTGTACTGTGTATATACAGTTAAGAAATCCAAAGGACTCGGTCTTCAGAGTCCAATCTTGTATAGCGTGACAGTTTTTGTAGCCTGTTTTAGACATTGACTTGATTTCCTGCAAGAATTTGACCGTTCATTTAATAGGTGGACACTTCCTTAAATAAACCACATTTCTGCTCTGGCGAGCAGACATGGTGATGATTCTGGGCAACATCTAGCATGTATTTGTCTGGGAATTCTTTACCGTCTTTATGTTACATAGACTTTCCTTTGGCAACCTATAAAGGTTTAGGGTTAGATCCGTTACTCACAAAACATTGCTGCTATTCACAAACAGTGGGTGAGTAGGTGAGTGAGTGAGATTTCTCCGAAAGTAAACAGCAACGCCATGTCTCTGTTTACTTTAACCTGGAATGTAATAACCCCCAAGACTGGGGATTTATCAAAGTCTATTTGGCAGGGTGGTGCATGACTGTGGGCTACATAATGACATTTTAAATAGGGGAATATATTCACATACGGAATGGGTTTTTAAAGGTATTAATAAGTCAATTTTCTCCTCCAGACTCCGTGTGTTGTGGCTGAGGCAGTAGGGAGGGGGATGTTACCTAGCAACCACACGATTGTTACAACACTTGCTTGTTTCAGCCACAGAGATCCATTCATTTCCTGAGTCACTGGTGACGGCGATGGGGCAATAGCGTTTCATCACATTATAATCTCCCTGTCACAGACTCACCCTTACCAGTGTTGCCGGGCCGTCCCGTTTTCACTCAGCCGTTTGATCTAAAGACCCACCCTTCCGATTTGTTTTCAACCTTTTTTTTAATGTTTTGTGTTACCTAAATTTTGTACTATTATAAATGTATTTTCATCCATAGCTGTTGTTTACACTGTCACCGTGGCTGCCCCGGTGTTGGGACCGTAGGAACTATTACTACAGCCTCTGCCCCTCCCCATCTCCAATCCCTCTTTCGCAAAACCGTGGCCACATGTCCCATGGTTCCTTTCGGTGGATGACTTAGAGGCTCTGCTACAGACCCTTTGATCAGTGGCAGTCATGTTGTTTAGGTGTGCATTATGTGTACCCGCTCATTTCTGCAGCAAGTCTGGAATGGAGCTGATATGTCCTGGCTTGTTGTTTACTACAAGGTTTTCACGTGTAGACATGGTGCTTTATCGGGGGAATAGATTATCAGCGTATGGATGATCGCTGTATAGGTCACCAGGGTACACATGGGGAATGTGCTGAGACTCCAGGGGATAGGCTGATGTTGTGCTGCTTGTTGTGCTGAAAGCAAAGCTAGAGGGGATTACTGGTGTTACTGACAGTTTGAACCACCGGCCGGAGCATGGAGAGAATGCAGAGGAAGGGCAGCGTACAGCTGCCTTAACGGGATCGGCTGAGGATATAGTTGCAGGATTCACATTTTACGTTTCAATGGTTTATTGGTCTCGTACCCGTTATGGCCGAGGTAGCCAGGGGTGCCGCGAAATGTCCCGACTTCTGAACAGTGCAGTGGGTTAAATCACATGCATTTAGTATGAAACAGGAAGGCATAGTCCACTCAGGACCAGGTGTTGGGGGTAACGTGTTGAGGTAGTCATGCCTCGGCCAAACCAGATGTGCCCACGCATAGGCGGGGCGACGGGCCCTCTGTCAGCGAGAGCGCTATGACGCAGAGACCCTTTGCCCGTGCATCGTGGTCGGGGGTTGCATGCGTTTCGTTTATCCTACTCATGCACCACAACGTGTGGGTTTCAGGTTCAATGTTTTCAAGGTGGCATGTCTCCCCGTTTCTGTACAAAGCTTTGTTTTGTACAGTACATGTTAAGGAGAGGGTATCGTAACATACCGCAACAAGAAATATGTTATATTAAAATGATGCCAGGTGACTCTGACAAGCAATTCACAACCGTTTGTTTGGAATAATTCCGCAATAATATAATTAAGCATTATTCATGTTTAGTATTCAAGAAATCTTATATTTAACCACAGTCAGAAATGTTTATTGTTGATCTCAATCCATCCTCTGTTATTTCCAAGCAAACACTTGTACAATCCGAATAAACACGTATTTGCCCCAAAGGTATATTCCTACAAAGCATTAAGTAGGGCACTTAAATAAAGAGCATATGGCAAAGGGGCTTGTTTGAGTTTTACCAGAGTACACTTTCATTTCCATAATAAATGTAATGTTGCCCACATTGTAATTGTATTGAATAGGAGGTGTTAATGGTGGATTAATAGTGGTTGCTTGCAAAAGCAGAGACATTTTTTTTGTAAGCTATAGTTTATAATAAAATAACTTCTAAATGCTAAATGTTCTGTTTCTCAAAGCGATTTTTCAAAATAATTTCAAAACAGATTTAGTAATTTACCTCTGAAAAAGTCATGAACCTTGATGGATTATGCAAATGTTGGCAGAGATTTCAAATTGCACTTGCTCTTTTTGAGGAGGTGTGGTTATCAGTGTACAAGGATACAGCTGTTATTTCTGTTCTTCATTGTTCACCGCAGTGGTTTTATCTAGTACATATTGGCTGTTAAATAAGCCTGGCTTGAAAATAACTGGCCCGGCGACCTTTGAAAAGGCCATTGGGGTCGTGGTCGCCGTTGTTTCTAGATAAGAGTTTGGCCACTTGCTCAACACAGAGTTGACGCTATTTTGAGTAGAGATGTGCTAAACATTTATTTCACAACATTTCTTTTCACATTATTTGTCACATTCGATTAAACGAAGAAGCCCTCCCTTGGCGTCTTCTCTGCTGTGTGATTAATCACACGGCTCTGATTGGGTCAAGCATCTGGAGGTGAGCCCGTGCTCCACATCTATTAACCCCTCTGACCCAGCTGGTCTGCCATGATATCGCACTCACCCAAAAACAACCTCTTTGTCTGTCCTGGATGAATGGGATTGGGCAGGGCTTGGGTTCTACAGCTGATTGCATTTGGAAACGCGATTGAGCTTCTCTACCTGGGGTGGTGGTTGAACGAGGGTGACCCAAGAATAGCCCTTGGCGGAGAGCCGAGTAATGCAAAGGTTACGCTGGACTTGATTCACCCTTATCTCTACAGCGCTTCCTGAAGATGTCTGTGACAGGGTTACCAGGGTAAACGTAACTTGGGGCAGCGGAGTGGAGCGACCGGTGAGGAGGTCCATGGGTGGAGCTATGATTCTGGTGTCCTTCGGCTGTCAGATGTAGAGGATGGAGGCTTTCACTGGTCTGCTTGTTTGTCTTGTGTAGGGCATAAAGATGAAAGACTAGATGAAAAAGCGCTTTTATAAAGTGGGTTGCGTAAGTATTCATCCCAGAAGTTGCATTATTTTATTAAATAGGAAGAACAATACAGTCATTTTCAAACATTTGCAAGTGTATTAACCCTCTACAGTCTTTGGGTCTTTTGACCTCTCAGGAGGTCATCCTTTGTTTTAGAATGATATCCTTTACATTTTGGACCCTGAAAACCCATAACTTGAAGAAGGATGAATAGTTTACACTGTTTGAGAAGACTTAATGAGTTTTAGTAACTATGTGTGAAGAGAATACAAAAAACTTATGTTGACATGTAGTTGCTGTTATTGAGGAGCTCAAAGTATTCTCCAATAGATAAAGCTGATTATGTCACATATGGACATCACCAGGGGTTCAGAACCACAAAAAAAATGTATTGTATGAACATGTAACTTAATATACAATAATCTGCATTATTGTTTCCGAAAATTGACAATTTTAGATCCCTATATCAGTGTGATGGATCATTTAATCCTAAAATCAAAAAGGAGATTTAATCTGATCATATCAGATTAACCCCTAAAATAAATTATAGTTGTTTCTATGCAGTCATGAAAAACAGTGTTTTTGTGGTAGAGATTTGGAAGGTTTATGCTTTACAGAAATACACAAACGACATGTCATTCTTTGTAACTGACTGTCCCCTACAAGATTTAAAGAACTCAGGCTTCTATCTTTAACATTTCCGGAGATATGAATTGAAATGTAACAGGTGCAATTTTTTTATAGTTGTTTCTATGCAATCATGAAAAACTGTGTTTTTGTGGTCAATATTTGGAAGGCTTCGCCTTCACGAAAATACACATACAACACGTCATTCCTTTCGGACGACTGTCCTCTACAACGAGAAAAAAAACGTAGGCTTATATCTTTAAGCAATCTGGAGATATGAATAGAAATGCAGTTGCAATGATTTTGACGCAAATTTGTAAATTTACGTCAACCGGCGTTTATAGTCACGTTATTATATATATAGTCAATATTTTCTGTAGAAAAAAAGAAATGAAAGAAAGAAATCCATTTTAGGAGAATACTTTGTCATGCAGCACAACACAACAGTTTAGTACTACATTTTAAATTGCATGTTTGATACACAATTGATTTATTGATTCATGGATGGACCAGTGCAACACAAGTCCTTTCATTTATTGTGAAAGTGATCATCTACAGCTGACCTAAAATTCTGACCTTTCTTTAACCTGTACTGTCTTGCATCACTCTGTCCCCTGCACATCGCTCCCTGTATCCAAGATACACCTGCTGCTCTCATCTCTATTTCTGCTTCCCTCAATAGCCTGTGTGTTTAGTATGGACAGGGAACTTCAGTACACTTTTGCAGTGACCCACACTGAATTACTGTGGCAACATCAGCCCCAACAAAATTCCTGTAATTGAACATATTTAATACCCATAATTTGTTGTAAGTCCATCGATCGGTCCCGTTGATGTGGGAAGAGGCTAAAACAAAGAATCTACTCAGGCTTTTTGCCACACAGTGATTATTAATTTAAACCTCCACCATGTTACTGATTTTAGAAACATTGGTGAGGGCTGTAATCCAGAATTAAAGAGGCTGGGGGGGGGGGGTTTGCATTAAGTGCTCTGTGAAGTTTGCAAATGAATATGTGGATGTTAAAAAGGGCACGAGATTGGAGCGTGAAATGAGTCACTGCTAATGGAAACAACAAGGTATCAGTGCAGGGGTCAGGGCTCCACATGGGCAGTTTAATTACTTGTGGGCTGAAGATGTTAAAGGAAAGAAAAGATTTGAACAGTAGGAAATATTCAGGAAACTATGAGTGCTAACTTAATGTTACAGTCATTATAACTCTATTGTGTGTTCCTCAATTTGATCTGTCTGTCTCTCTCTTAGATCAGTAAGCAGCAGCTTCAGACAGTGAAGGAGCGGTTCCAGGCCTTCCTGACCGGTGACACCCAGATAGTGGCAGACGAGGCGTTCATCAATGCAGTCCAGAGCTACTATGATGTGAGTTCCACCTGTGTGTGTGTGTGAGTGTGTTCATAACTCTGGATCTGGTTTGTGTTGTCTGTTGTTTATTTCCACTGATGATTCTTCTGCAGTTTTAAACAGTAGTCCGCGGATGAACCGAATGGTCTGGGTGTTTGAGAAGATGATTCACCTTTGGTCTGGTAAATGATGTGGAACACAGACATGCCGGTTCCCTCCAGCAGTTTTATTCATTTCCTGCACTAGATTCAAATGAATTTCACTGAAAGCAAAAGCCTCTGAAATATTCAGTGTTCAGACAGAGGCTCTGTGAGGTACTTACCAGAATCTCTAAAATAACAGAAGAAGGCAGTGTACCTTAACCTTTACAAAATATATATAAAAAGAGACGAGAAAAGTCAGTACTCAGACTGCAGAACTAATCAGGTTCTTAAAAATGCCCAAATTAGTAAATTGAAATGATTCATTATTCAACCCCCAGCTAAAGCCGCTTTTCCAATTCAATTAAGGCTTGATGCTCTTATTGACTGTTCCGGAGGCTTACAGTCTCTGCACCTCCCTACCTGCTCTGGAGCATGGAGGACAGACACCTGGGGTGTCCTTTATTGACAGGTATTGTACATGAAAAGGTCTTGCTGCGACAAATTTCATTTATTTTGTTTACCTGCAGCTCCCATCTTCAAGACATTCAAGTCACAAATGCCCGAAGCTGGCTCTAGACAACAATGTCTGTTTATTTGTCCATGGCCGTCTGTCTTTACCATTCATAAGTCACTGATGACTTAACAGGCAGCCCGTCAGCTATAGTGAAGCAACATGGTGGAGATAGGACAGCCAGCCATATGTGTCTCTCCCTGTATGTCTGTCTCTCTCTTCAGGATTCAAGCGCGACAACCTCTGATTGAATTGAAACCATAATCCTTTCGTTTCCCTCACACTTTCGTCATAACAGAAGGACAGATGGACAGGGCCGCAGCAAATTCTCAGCCTGCAAAGCAGCCCTCCAGAGGCCCTCTCTTGCAGCTGTGTCTTTCACCTCCCCCCTGGAGCAAAGACGTGTCAGGCTGGCACCGGGACTTTGGTGCACAGCTGCAGGGAGGACGTCTCTGGAAAAATAAGGAAACAACGCCGTTCATGAACCGACCTCAAATGGAATCAACCCTGCGCGCTCCGTCTGTATGTCGCTCCTTCTCTTCCATGCTGACCTCTGACCCCCACCCCCCCCCGCCCTCCGCCACCAACACAGATATTCCTGAAGAGCGACCGCGTGTCCCGGATGGTGCAGAGCGGAGGCTGCTCGGCCAGTGACTCGCGGGAGGTGTTCAAGAAGCACATCGAGAAGCGGGTCCGCAGCCTGCCGGAGATCGACGGCCTGAGCAAGGAGACGGTGCTCAGCTCCTGGATGGCCAAGTTCGACACCATCTACCGGGGGGAGGAGGACCCCAGGAAGCACCAGCAGCGGATGACGGCCAGCGCAGCCTCCGAACTCATCCTCAGCAAGGACCAGCTTTACGAGATGTTCCAGTCCATTCTGGGCATTAAGAAGTTTGAGCACCAGCTCCTCTACAATGCCTGTCAGGTGAGCTGTGAACTAGACGTCACGTCCCTTGCCGGTTTTGCGCGCGGGTCCTCTGTACATGTGCGCAGCGAAAGGAAACAGGGGACTTGGCATGTCCGTCAAGCCTTCTGCACATACAATGTCATGCAGGCGATCAGCAATGCTGCAAGGCTAATGCATTGCTCAGCTGTATGTGGGTCCACAGTTTCACTCCTTTCTGTCTGATAAGTGTGTCAATCATTCACCTAGGTGTGCTTAAAGGCTTATGGGGGCTTCATGGCAGAATATGCGTTTTAGCCTACATTCTTAATTGTTTCAAACACCTCTGGCTAAGCTTGTTTGTGGGCAAATATAGAAATATTTAACAAATAAATAAATAAAAATATAAAACATTGGAATTGTATGGTATCTGCTAGCATTCTAATAAATACTGGGCACTTACATTTGTTAGTTACATGAAAATGCTTTTACGTGATTCTACGTCATTTTACTCTGTGGAAGGGCCTCACTGCCAAATCAAAAGTATCTCTTTAAACGGTGGGAAAGCCATTCACCCTCCGGAGTTAATAGATGAACGGCCACCTGTCAGACGAACAGCTTTTGATGTGGGACGGAATTTTCTTTGGCACCTTAAAGCTGAATAGAGAACTGGAATGTATACTGCAAAGAATATCCGACTATGTTGAGATGGAGAGCGTGGGTAGTGTGTAGGGAGATAGAACAATAGATGAGCGTGAGAACCAGCTGTAAATGACTTAGTACACCTGCAAGCAGCACTCATATTGCATTACCAGAGTCGTTGGATGGAATAGAAAGCTGTTGATTGTGAACTGGAGAGGATGGGCTAAGACAAAGGCTGTCAGGATAATACAGTGATTTGGGCATTTAAAGACAGGGTCTTGGTTGAATGAAAACGTGTGTAGTGAGAGAGTGTCAACACCTTATCCTGCCCTTTGCTTTTTGTCAAAGATAAACCGTTCATAAATAGTCAAATATATGTGTTTTTAGAAGACCTGTGTATCAAGGTCCTGGCCAAGATTGAAATAACTTTTCTTTTTCTGTTTCAGTGAACAGGCAAGGACTCTTCCTGCTAATTTTCTCTGCCTGGCCACAGGAGTCGTTTCTGTTTAATATATTCGCCTTTTCCACAGAATCTGATTTTGAGTTGTCAGATCTATGGCTGGGGCTTCCACTAAAATAATTTTTCCCTCATGTACATTTTCCATCCTCGCGGACGAGTTAAGAATATAGAGCTGTAGGATGGCTTGCAGTATTTATAGTTTCTTTCTGAGTTTTATTCCCTCTGCTACACTCAAAATGACTGCCTATATCCACCCAACGTTTAATTTCGGTCACGCACACTTGCACATGTACACATGTATAAACACACACACACTTTGTCATGATGTTTCAAATGACGGCATTCTATGCAACCTACTGCTGTAAGTGTCAGATTGAAGTTGAGTCAGAACAGCTGTAATCCATGTTCCCACATCGGTCCTTGTCATCATGTACCTCAGAGTTGTTTGTTGGATGCCCTTAGATTGAGAGACAGATGGTTCCCTTCCATCACAATTTGTAGCAAGCTGTTGTTGCACTCATTAGAAGAAATCTAGAGATTGTAAGGAGGGCCTCCAGTGTATTCCATGTTCTTTTATGTGTGTGTGTGTGTGTGTGTGTGCGCGCACATTTATAAACCTCTCTCTTGACTAACTGAAGGTCACTTGTGCAAATCATGACTATGTGAAAATTGCAATGAGGAAAGAATCTCAGTGACTTTCCTCTCAGCTGTGTAAACATTGACAGTAACCACTGACAGCATCACCTAGTTTTCTGACCAGAATCACTGATTACTAACTTAATTGACATAAATCATGCTTGGTGTAATGGAGCTATTAGTGGTAGACCACATATAGGGTTAGAATTCACAAAATATTTGCAATCTTTGCCACCGTTTGTGTTGATTACAGCTTCGCACACTAAAACCTTAGGAAGGACATATTCCTACAGAGGCAGCCGTCACCTGAAGTTATTTTCATAAACCAATGATTCACCGGCAGAAGCTGGGCACGCCCTTCTGGTAGGGTTGATGTTTTAGTAATTCTGGTATGATGTTTATGAACATACAGTTGTCTACAAACAGAACATGGCATACAGTTTTAAACTTTTTCTTTGTATTACCCGTGTAAGAATGTCACCACAAAGCCATCAGTCGGATGATGTCAGCGGACACAGTTGCAGCGTTATAAATAAGTCTTGTCGTTAACTTTAACGTCATCATTAAACCTTAACATCATTCATCTTTAATACGTCTATAAATTAAAGAAAACGTGAAAACACAAAACATGGAACATGGGAGGTTTATTTTGTCTTAAATGGCACGAAACAATGTCAAACCAAACTCCCTTAAAGAATCTGCAAAATGTATTCTGCCTCAATCAGGGAGCGACAGGAAGGCTTGTGCGCAAGTTCAGGACAAGCACATTTTATGTTCGGACAATGAACTTTCTCTTATAGTTGTCCGACGGACAAGTAAAAAAAATATTAATATAATGCTAAACTGTCCAGCTAGCATTAAAAAACGTTAGTTCTTGGACAAATAAAATATACAGATAACAGAAATATTTTGATGTCAAGACCTGCATATTAAGTTACACTGCATAATGTGGCCTGTTTTTTTTTCTTTTTGCAACGCTAGCAAGAGACATATCCGAAAGAATACTATCAGTATGCAATTGAATACTTTAGTTATGGCTTCGAATCTTCTCCAACCAATGCACAACTTCCAATATGTTTATTGTGTGAACAAGTTTTTTCAAATAAGGCGACAAAACCCGCAATTCTGAAGTGCCAGCTTGGTTTCCGTTGGAACAATTCATAATAATAATATTTTTTTGGCCAAAAAAGGTTGAGAACCACTAGTCTAGTCTGTGTTGGTCTAGTCAGTGTGTTGGTTTAGTTTGTGTTGCATTGGTCTAGTCTGTTTTGTGTTGGTCTTGTCAGTGTGTTAGTCTTGTCAGTGCGTTGGTCTAGTGAATGTGTTGGTCTTGTCAGTGTGTTGGTTTTGTCAGTGCGTTGGTCTAGTCTGTTTTGTGTTGGTCTTGTCAGTGTGTTAGTCTTGTCAGTGCGTTGGTCTAGTCTGTTTTGTGTTGGTCTTGTCAGTGTGTGGGTTTTGTCAGTGCATTGGTCTAGTCTGTTTTGTGTTGGTCTTGTCAGTATGTTGGTCCAGGCAGTGCGTTGGTTTAGTCGTTTTCTGTTTCTCTGCTCAGTGTGTCAGTGGGGAGGTTTTTGTTTGTGAAACCTTTCTGCCTTCAGTCACATATCTAAACACACACTACACACACACACGTACATACACACCAAATCCTTTGTCTGCTCAGTCGTGGCAACCATGGTGACAGCAAACATGGCTACCTTTCTTCCCCCACCTTTCCTCCCTTCCCTTCACAAGGCAAAAAATCAAGTCTTATCAAGTATAATGATCCTGGTTAAAAATCTAACATTTTTTTAAATAAGATTGATTCCCTTAACAAGCAACATTTGTTTTAGGTTATAACATTCGGTTTGAGTAAATATGCCTTGAACATTTTGTAAAGGCAAGTCATTGCTCACTTTTTAGTCATGTGTAGTTTGTAAGGTTATACAGCTGTGGCCTAATGTTTGAGAATTATGCAAATATAAATGTTCACAGTCTGCTGTCTCAGTTTTTATGATGGCAATTTGCATATACTCCAGAATGTCATGATCAATCCCTCTTTGACATGAAAATGCAACTAATCCCCCCCAAAACATTTACACTGCATTTCAACCCTGCCACTAAAGGACCAGCTGACATCATGTCAGTGATTCTCTTGTTAACACAGGTTAGAGTGCTGACAACGACAAGACTGGAGATAACTCTGATTGTCATGCTGATTGAGTAGGAATAACAGACTGGAAGCTTGAAAAGAAAGGTGGGGCTTGAAATCCTTGTTCTTCCTCTGTTAACCATGGTTACCTGCAAGTAAACACGTGCAGTTATAATTGCTTTGCACAAAAAGGGCTTTACAAGCAAGGATTTTGCTGCTAGTAAGATTGCCCCTAAATCAACCAAGGATATTGCTGCTAGTAAGATTGCCCCTAAATCAACCATTTATCAGTTTATCAAGAACTTCAAGGAGAGAGGTTCAATTGTTGGGCTTCAGGGAGCCCAAGAAAGTCCAGCAAGTGCCGGGACTGTCTCCTAAAGTTGATTCGGCTGTGAGATCAGGGCACCACCTGTGCAGAACTTGTTCTGGAATGGCAGCAGGCAGGTCTGACTGCATCTGCACGCACAGTGAGGCGAAGACCTTTGGAGGATGGCCTGGTGTAAAGAAAGACCGCAAATTAGCCACTTCTCCAGGAAACAAATCAGGGCGAGACTGATATTCTAACTTGTATACATATACATGTACATATTGGTAAACTCTCGATAACCCTGACTTATAGTACACATATACATGTACATAGTGGTAAACCCTCTCTAACCCTAACTTATAGTACACATATACATGTACATAGTGGTAAACCCTCTCTAACCCTAACCTATAGTACACATATACAGTGGGGAGAACAAGTATTTTATTAACTACCGATTTTGCAGGTTTTCCTACTTACAAAGCATGCAGAGGTCTGTAATTTGTATCATAGGTACACTTCAACTGTGAGAGACGGAATCAAAAAAAAAAATCTAGAAAATCACATTGTATGATTATTTAGTAAATAATTAGCATTTTATTGCATGACATAAGTATTTGATCACCTACCAACCAGTAAGAATTCAGGCTCTCACAGACCTGTTAGGTTTTCTTTAAGAAGCCCTCCTTTTATCAACTCATTACCTGTATTAACTGCACCTGTTTGAACTCGTTACCTGTAGAAAAGACACCTGTCCACACATTCAATCAAACAGACTCCAACCTCTCCACAATGGCCGAGACCAGAGAGCTGTGTAAGGACATCAGGGATAAAATTGTAGACCTGCACAAGGCTGGGATGGGCTACAGGACAATATGCAAGCAGCTTGTTGAGAAAATGGAAGAAGTTCAAGATGACGGTCAATCACCCTCGATCTGGTGCATCCATGCAAGATCTCACCTCGTGGGGCATCAATGATCATGAGGAAAGTGAGGGATCAGCCCAGAACATGGCAGGACCTTGTCAATGACCTGAAGAGAGCTGGGACCACAGTCTCAAAGAAAACCATTAGTAACACAATACGGCGTCATGGATTAAAATCCTGCAGCGCACGCAAGGTCTCCCTGCTCAAGCCAGCGCATGTCCAGGCCCGTCTGAAGTTTGCCAATGACCATCTGGATGATCCAGAGGAGGAATGGGAGAAGGTCGTGCGGTCTGATGAGACAGAAATAGAGCTTTTTGGTCTAAACTCCACTCACCGTGTTTGGAGGAAGAAGAAGGATGAGTACAACCCCAAGAACACCATCCCAACCGTGAAGCAGAGAGGTGGAAACATCATTCTTTGGGGATGCTTTGCTGCAAAGGGGCCAGGACGACTGCACCGCATTGAGGGGAGGATGGATGGAGCCATGATCTGGAGAAGGTCTGTATGGAGGAGTGAGCCTAAATCCCTGCTGCAGTGTGTGCAAACCTGGTCAAGAACAACAGGAAACGTATGATCTCTGTAATTGCAAACAAATGTTTCTGTACCAAATATTAAGTTCTGCTTTTTTGATGTATCAAATACTTATGTCATGCAATAAAATGGTAATTAATAATAGAAAAATCATACAATGTGATTTCTGATTGTTTTTTTGATTCCATCTCTCACAGTTCAAGTGTACCTATGATAAAAATTACAGACCTCGATATGCTTTGTAAGTAAAAAAAGGAAAACCTGCAAAATTGACAGTGTATCAAATACTTGTTCTCCCCACTGTACAAGTACATAGTAGAGAGGGAAACTTTCAAAGGGAAACTCTCCCTAACCCTCCTAAAACCTCTTTGCTTCGTCTCCATACTGCAACTTCTCCCTCCACGGATGTTTTCACCTAAGAAGTGTTATCTGCTACCTGCAGTGATTAATTAATGGCACCAGACTACCACACTCCGGTTCTACGCTCTAGGGACCAAGTGAAACAAAATAGCCCGTCATGCTACTTTACCGTTTGACAGAAGACACTATCGATTGGTATTCAGTAAAACAATGATACGGCTACTGCAGCTACAACAGCATGGTGCTAAGATAAATACTAGAGATCTGAGACAGACAGAAAGACCGGAGTGCCTAACCCACTGGGGTTGTGAGATCTACTAAATTAAGTGGGTAGGGAAGCGGATATACCATCGACTAGATAGGCAGTGTTTCATAAGAGATGCCTTGCTATTTTGTCTGGGGAACCATCAGATGGAGGTGACTGGGACTTGAACAGTAAGTAGTGTCGGCTCTTGTTTGGCTTGTATTAAGGCTTGTTATTGGAGGACATATTTTGGAATGTCATCCTGAGAAGAATCATGACCTGGGTTGGTTTTGTAGTATTGCACCTTTTGTCTTGAGTTCTGTACACATTTATACAAGTTTAACTACCCTGTTGAGGGTTTTGGTCTCTTACATGTTTGTCAAACCCGTACACACAATCTATTTGTGCAGATTGTCATCTTGACACCTGTGTGTGGACAGTGTTTAAACTAAACCTTGGGATGTTTCCTAAGGAGGAGAGACAAGTCATTTTGAACAGTTCATTGTTCCAGCATAGACTACCAGACACAAATCCTACTCCAAGACACACACACTACTCCAAGACACACACACAACTCCAAGACAAAACACTAAGTTAAATTCAGTCCTGTGTACTATCCTGTCAGGTGCCCATCATTTGGCCAGCAGAGATTTGGCTGATTCAATTCATCCAATTTAATTTGACCTTGCTTACATCAGATGTGATTCCGTTTTGTCAGGGATGCCGTTGTTTAATTCAGTACAGCTTATCTACACGTGTGTTTGTTCTGCCATCATCCTCTTATCGTCCTCCTTCTCATCCACTCAGTCAGTGGTTTCATCCCAGGGCCCCTGTTTGGCCCAGGTCATCCCACTCTCTGCCACAGGGAAGGAAACCCTGTGGGTGTGCCTGGCCGTTCTGCTACTCTGCACAGCCCTACGGAGTTGCACAAGCAAGTCCTAGAACACACATTCATTATTACATTAAGACAGAAACACGCGTCTACAATTGTGTGTGTGAGAGAGAGAGAGACTGAGGGATTGGATGTGTGTGTGTTTCAGAGAGAGCGTAGGTGATGCGGATATGGAGGACAGTGGGAATCTTTATGCAGTGCTATGCTAAATATATGCATATTTTCACTGTATTCATTCATTTCTAATTGACTGGTCAAGTTGTTTGTCAGTAGTCAGGAGCTGCAGGAGACTGATTGTTGCGCTGAAAATTGTGTGCGGGTGTGTGGGTGACCGTGTTTGTGTGAGCGGGTGTGTGTGTGTGTGACCATGTGTGTGTCTGTGACCGGGTGTGTGTGTGCGCGTGCCTGCACACGGTCATATCAACGCAACGTGTGTTCTCGCACATTGTCGTGAAGGCATGTGTCTGTACAGGGCTGATTTTACGCGTTTGGTATGTATCCTCTGTGCTGTGTGCCGGGGTGTTTGTGTGCGTGCGCCAGCCAGTACGCAGTTCTAGAAAACATCCGAGTGGTAATTTCCCCGTCCGTCCTCAGGGGCTGAAGGAGTGTCTGTGATGGATGGGTTTGTTCCTACTATTGTACTGCTGGCTCCCTGACTACCAGTGACTCTCCCTTTCTCACCAGCCCTGACCCCTCGCTGCTCCCTAGTCTGGGGAGCGCGTCTCTTCACCTGAAGGCCTATTTTATAATATCACAGTATACATTCCATTGGCAGTGGAAATGAATAACGCGGGGCCATGTGAACATGAGATCGAGGAACACGACCGTTTGACAACGTTTGCAAACGTATCTCTTTTTTTCTGGCGTAGGGAAGTGATTGGACTCGTTTGTTAAAGAGGTTGATTCCATGATGTGAGTGCTTGTAATGGAGAGTGTAAAGCCTTGCATTCTGTGTGAAAACGAATTCTGTAAGTCTTGGTCGCGACAAAGTCTCTTGTGGTGTTGGTTTCCAGCTCGACAACCCAGACGAACAGGCCGCACAGATCAGGAGAGAGTTGGACGGACGTCTGCAGATGGCGGATCAGATCGCCCGGGTAAGTGCCTAGCAGATAGAAGTGAGGGCAGACCTGGCTGAATAGCGGAAGGCCAAAAGGACATTCAGAAAGGAAGAACAACTGACTCCTTTACGATTGGAGACTTCGCTATGGACTTGGTCTGTGAATGTCTGCATGCGTTTGTGTGTCTGTGCCTATCAGGGCGGCAGGTTTCCCAAGTTCGTGACCAAAGAGATGGAGCAGATGTACATCGAGGAGCTGAGGTCTTCCGTGAACCTGCTGATGGCCAACCTGGAGAGCATGCCCGTGTCCAAGGGAGGGGAGTTCAAACTGCAGAAGCTCAAAAGAGGCCACAACACCTCCATCATGGACATGGGCCAGGAGGATGAGAACACACTGTCCAAGTCCGATGTGGTGCTCTCCTTCACCCTGGAGGTACGCTTGGCCGGCTGCACTGCCGCTGTAACGCCAGCCTGCTACAGACAAGGCCTCCGGGGGTCACCTGCTGAACTTTCGTCAGATTACATGGAAATTGAATTGAAGTCATCATTGACTACATGGAAAGGATGAGTGAAGTCAGCAGTGACTACATGGAAAGGATGAGTGAAGTCAGCAGTGACTACATGGAAAGGATGAGTGAAGTCAGCAGTGACTACATGGAAAGGATGAGTGAAGTCAGCAGTGACTACATGGAAAGGATGAGTGAATTCAGCAGTGACTACATGGAAAGGATGAGTGCAGTCAGCAGTGACTACATGGAAAGGATGAGTAAAGTCAGCAGTGACTACATGGAAAAGATGAGTGAAGTCAGCAGTGACTACATGGAAAAGATAATTGAAGTCAGCAGTGACTACATGGAAAAGATAATTGAAGTCAGCATTAACTCCCCAAAGATGATAAGATAATGACAGTTACTTTAAAGATCCTGGGGTGTAGACTGAATATAGATTCCACACCCAGGGAAAGAGAGATGGATCGCCTCTGATGGCTAATTTTTAGGAGCAGTTAATGCCCTCGTCACATTTTCCAAGCCTTAATTACCAGTTAATAGTGTTGTTATGTATTTGACCGGTGCTATTTGCTCTGCCAGGTGGTGATTGTAGAGGTTCAGGGGTTAAAGTCGCTGGCACCCAATCGGATTGTCTACTGCACTATGGAGGTGGAAGGAGGGCATAAGCTTCAGACTGACCAGGCCGAGGCCTCCAAACCAACGTGAGTGACTACAACACCCTAGATCGAAAACACCCAAGATTGTGAACACCCTAGATCAAGATCAGTATATCGAGAATACTCTAGGTCGAGAACACCCTAGATTGAGAACACCCTAGATCAAGAACACCCTAGATCAAGAACACCCTATATCTTGAACACCCTAGATCAAGAACACCCTAGATCGAGATCACCATATCAAGAATACTTTAGATCAAAGACACCTTAGGTCTGCACAGTCCTGGTAAAGTAGTCATTCATCCAGCCTTGAGTGTACAATTGGTTTTCCACAGCGGGTTACTAACATTATATTTATACAGTGATTTACATTTTTACCACCCGTCTTAATACATGCTTTTTATGCATGTTTAGAATGCTCTTTAACCAATTAAAATCCTGAATTTGACTAGATAATTACAAACACATGTAACATCCATATTAAGTAGTAAATGCCTAGTAACTAGTAACAACTTCAGTATGTTATACTTGACTATTAAATACCTAGTCACTAGTTTATAATGAGTAATAAATACCTAGCAATACGTTCAGTATGTTTTAGCATTTATAATAAGTAGTAAATACCTATTCACTGGTAATAAGTTGTCACTAGGTCTGTAGGTTGGGCTCTGGTCAAAGACTGATGTGGTGATGTTGCCTGTGTGAGTGTGGTCACAGGTGTTTTTTAGGGCAGAGAGAAACAATTGTGGCAAATATTTAAGATATTCATAATCCATATCTGTCTCGGTAGAATTCAACTGTCAGTGGAGGGAATATCTCCTCATATACAGATTATTTAACTGGTCATCATTACTCCTCTCCCTTCTTTTCTGTTCCCCCTGCCTCTACACTCCCCTCCTCCCCCTCCCTCCTTTCTGTTCCCCCTGCCTCTACACTCCCCTCCCCCCTCCCTCCTATCTGTTCCCCCTACCTCTATTTTCTTTCTTCATCACCCTCTGATTTGGACGTTATGTTCCGGGCAGAAATAGTAGTAAAAACAGATTGCGACATCATCCCTGTAGTGTTTGCCTTTTGAGCATTGTCTTCCGTGCTCATCTATAAATGTTCATGTAGGAGTGGACCTTCTCTTAGAGAGCATATGTTGTTTCCCAACGTGAGCTCTGTAACACAACAAATGTCAACTGTAGATGTTGCATAGGAGGCATTGTTCAGAGTCCAGACAGAGTCCAGACTTTGGCCAGGGAGGCAGCTGTGTCCCTCTGTGACGTCAAGCTGTGTATTTGTGTTGTTTGTGTTTGAGGGGCGGGGGGCTATTTTAGGCCCTCCTTCCTCACAGCCTCAGGTAAGGGGATAGCTGAGAGGGGATCAGTGGAAAAAAAGAGTTTAACTCCGGTCTTTCCTGTCTCCCAGCGCCCTGGCTTTGTTGTACCAAAACGAATAGCGACTGAGCTGTCACCAATGGGATGGAGACAATGACCGTTGTGTTGCTGTCAGAATCTGTTGTATTAATCTACTTGCAGATTATTTCCCATTATTTCTAGTTTAGCATTTTATTTGGTATTGTGGCGGTGAATTTTAGCCTCGCTGTCTGCTTTTCTGATCTTGGCAGATGAGTTTTAACATCTAAATGAGATGTTCCCCTGAGCTTCCAAAGTAAAACACCATCCGTCGATTGAGTTGGAGTAACCGACTGGAATAGAGGGTTTAATAGAGGGTGGGTGTTGAAAACATTGTTCTTCCTCTGTTAACCACGGTTACCTGCAAGGAATCACATGCAGTCATCATTGCTTTGCACAAAAAGGGCTTCACAGACAAGGATATTGCTTCTAGTAAGACTGCACCTAAATCTACCATTTATCGGTTCATCAAGAACTTCAAGGAGTGAGGGTAAATTGTTATGACGAAGGCTTCAGGGTGCACAAGAAAGTCCAGCAAGCGCCAGGAACGTCTCCTAAAGTTGATTCAGCTGTGGAATCGGGGCACCACCAGTGCAGAGCCTGTTCAGGAATGGCAGCTGGCAAGTGTGAGGTAAAGATTTTGGAGGAAGGCCTGGTGTCAAGAAGGGCAGAAAAGAAGCCCCTTCTCTCCAGGAAAAAACATCAGGGACAGACTGATATTCTGCAAAAGGTACAGGGATTGGACTGCTGAGGATTGGGGTAAAGTCATTTTCTCTGAATCCCCTTTCCAATTGTTTGGAGTAATCGGAATAACGCTTGTCCAGAGATGAAAACCTGAGCGCTGCCAGTTCTGTGTCATGCCAACAGTAAAGCATCCTGAGACCATTCATGTGTGGGGTTGCTCTTCATCTAAGGGAGTGGGCTCACTTACAATTTTGCCTAAGAACACAGCCATGAATAAAGAATGGTACAAAAACATCCTCTGAGAGCAACCTCTCCAAACCATCCAAGAACAGTTTGGTGACGAACAATGCCTTTTCCAGCATGATGGATCACCTTGCCATAAGGCAAAAGTGATAGCTAAGTGGCTCGAGGAACAAAACAAAACAACATTTTGGGTCCATGGCCAGGAAACTCCCCAGACCTTAATCCCATTGATAACCAGTGGTCAATGCTCAAGAGATGGGTGGACAAACAAAACCCCAGAAATTCTGACAAACACCAAGCATTGATTATGCAAGAATGGGCTGCCATCAGTCAGGATGTGGCCCCAGAAGTTAATTGACAGCAGGCCAGGGCGAATTGCAGAGGTCTTGAAGAAGAAATTATTTGCTCTTTGTACTTTATGTAATTGTCAATCATTGCCTTTGACCCTTGAAATGCTTGTAATTATACTTCAGTATACCATAGTCACATCTTACAAAAATATCTACACTGCAGCAGCAAACTTTGTGTAAACCGGTACTTGTGTCATTCTCAAAACGTTTGTCCACGGCTGTATAGTTGCACAGTGAGAGGTGTTTTGTACAATAACATTTTGCTATTTTTTTTTTATGATAACAAAGAGGAAGGGACTTTGACAATAACACAGTGGAAGAGGTTTTGTACAGTAACACATTTGCTTGTTACTGAGAGATATGTGTCAGTGATCATGTTTGATTTGTCGATGGTGAAGTGGTTCGTGAAAGGGTGGAATCACACCTGTGATCACAAGATGTGATTTTATGGCTTTTAGTGGGATCAGACTCTCACTGTAGCTCATATGTGGCTACATGCATGGCCAAAGAAAGAAGCTTGGTGTTAAACAGCAATGACTCGTGAATTGGAACCAGTGATTTGGTCAGATTACATGAATATTGAGCTCTTTGCACAGATTACATGAATATTGAGCTCTTTGGCCACGCACACAAGCAGTCAGTTTTAAGATGAAATAGGAATGCATCAGCAGACTAAAACCGATACTGTACCCACTATAAAACCCATACTGTACCCATTATAAACCCCTTACTGTACCCACTATAAACCCCTTACTGTACCCATTATAAACCCCTTACTGTACCCACTATAAACCCATGCTGTACCCACTATAAACCCCTTACTGTACCCATTATAAACCCCTTACTGTACCCACTATAAACCTATGCTGTACCCACTATAAACCCCATGCTGTACCCACTATAAACCCCATACTGTACCCACTATAAAACCCATACTGTACCCACTATAAAACCCATACTGTACCCACTAT